>JANIVK010000038.1:0-65577 GCA_030555795.1 Entelexis sorbosivorans | reverse complement strand
CAGGCGACGCCGCGCGGCGAGCCGCGCGAGCGCGACAACATAAAGGAGACGGGTGTTGTGTCGTCGCTGTTCAGCTTCAATCCGGACGTAGCGGCCGTCGAGTCGCGCGCGTCGAGCAACGCGAACGAGGTCACGAACGCGCCGCTGAAGGACGCGACGTCGTTCAGCGTGAACGAGCAGATGGCCGAGTTTCTGAAGGCAAAGATGGGCCTTGAGACGCCGACCGAGATCCAGGCGCGCGCCGTGCCGGCCATAACCGACGCGCGCCGCGCGAAGCAGGACGTGATCATGGTCGCGCAGACGGGCTCGGGCAAGACGTTTGCCTACCTGCTGCCCATTTTGAACGACCTCATGACGAGCGGCGAGCGCATTGACCGCACGTCCGGCGTGTCGGCCGTGATTCTGGCGCCGACGCGCGAGCTCGCGACGCAGATCTTCCAGGTGTGCGAGGCGCTCTGCCGCTGCTGCCACTACATTGTGCCCGGGCTCGTGATTGGCGGCGAAAAGAAGAAGAGCGAGAAGGCGCGGCTGCGCAAGGGCGTGAACATCCTCATTGGCACACCCGGGCGCCTGGCGGACCACGTCGACAACACGGAGCGCCTCGCCCTCGACAAGGTGCGCTACGTCGTGCTCGACGAGGGCGACCGCCTCATTGACCTCGGGTTTGAGGAGACGCTCACGCAGATTCTGTCGCACATCACGGACCGCCGCATCACGGTACTGTGCTCGGCGACGATGAACGCGCAGGCGGCGCGCCTCAAGACGCTCGCGCTCACGGAGCCCGTCGTGTGGGTGCGCGAGGAGCGCAAGGCCGAGGTCGAGGCCACGCCGAGCCAGCTCGTGCAGCGCGTCGTCGTCGTGCCGGCGAAGCTGCGGCTCGTGTCGCTGGCCGCCGCCCTGAAGCGCCTGCGCGCGCAGTTCAAGAAGGCCATTGTCTTCTTCAGCTGCACGGACTCCGTCGACTTCCACCACCACGTGTTCGCGCCCATGATGCCCGCGTTCCGCCTGCACGGCAATATGTCGCAGCAGGACCGCGCGGCCACGATGCTGGCGTTCCAGAAGTGCGTAAAGGGCGGTGTTCTGCTGACGACAGACGTCGCCTCGCGCGGCCTCGACGTGCTCGTGGACGCCGTCGTCGAGTACGACCCGCCGTTCACGATCGAGGACCACCTGCACCGCGTCGGCCGCACGGCCAGAGCCGGCCGCCGCGGCGACGCAACGCTGTTCCTGCTGCCCAGCGAGGAGGCGTACCAGGCGAAGCTGAAGGAGGCGCACACGCACGGCTTCAATGTGGACGGCTACGAGGCCGTGCTAAAGGCCGGGTTCACGGCCGGCGACTGGCAAGAAAGCGCGACGGCGTGGCAGCTCGACGTCGAAAAAAAGGTGCGCAGCGACGAGGACGGCTTTGCCGAGCTCGCGCGCAAGGCGTACACGGCGCACGTCCGCGCCTACACGACGCACTCGCACGCCGAGAAGAGCATCTTCAACTTCAAGAACCTGCATTTGGGCCACCTGGCCAAGGCGTTTGCCCTGCGCGAGTCGCCGACCGCGCTCACGGGGCCCACGGCCGCGCCGAAGCCGAAAAAGAAGTCTGCGCGCGACGCCATGCTCGAGGCGGCACAGAAGCAGCTCGACCAGGGCGACTACAACATCGTTTAGGCGCGCGCTTTATGAGTATTTATCTAATGCATGTGTATTCGTTACGTTCCCCGTTTTAATACGCGAACGCGCTGCTATATGGTGATGCGCTCCAGCACGAGCCGCGCCCGCGTGTACTGAATGAGGTCCGCGTCGCGCGACTCGAGCGCGGCCGCTGCGCTCAGCTCTGGCAGCGGCTCTGCGTCGCCGCCCTGCTGCTCAATGTACTGCTTCAGGCGCTGCAGCAGCAGTATCTCGAGGTCGAGGTCGACGAGGCGCTGCTTCTCCGACAGAAACAGCTCGCACTGCGCCTGCGCAATGCACGCAGCGCGCCGGTTCCCGGACTTGAGCGCGAGCCGCGAAACGTTCCGCACAAGTTCCAAAAACGACGCCTCACTGACGGCGCCATCCTCGAGCACGGGCTCGGGCGCGTCCGTGCAGGCCATTGCGAGCGCCTCGGCCGCAATCATCGAGTTGTCCGACTCAAGCGCGGCCGCCAGCTCGAGTAATGGCCGGAAGTGGTTGTGCGACAGGCGCAGACCCAGCTGCTGCATGTGCTGTTTCACAACTGGCGGCCAGTCGCGCTCCTCAGTAAGACAGTCTCGGAAGTACTCGTAGTAGCGCTGCTCGTACTGCGGCTGCTCGTAGAACTCCTCCAAGTTGAACTTGCCAATTGAGTCGCCCACTGGGTCGTCCTCCGGCCACGCCTCGCACAGCTCGGGCACCCAGCGCTCGTAGAGCTCCGTCAGCTCGCGCGGCGATGCGCCCAGGTAGAACGCGGCGGTTAGAGGCTGCGCGATCGCGCTCGACCGGTACGACAGCAGCGACCCGCGCAGCAGCTGGTCGAGCTTCTCGCGCGCCGCCTTGACCTCAAAATCGCGCGTCGCATTGGCCGGAAACCCGAGGCCGTCCAGAACTGGGTGAGCTTCCTCCGGCTGGCTCCAGAAAATGCCCATGTTGGTCGAGAATGCTCGCGTGCAAGGAAGTCCCCCACGTGGGGGCGACCACGACACGTGCTGCGCGTGTCGCGTGGGTGACGCCGCGCGAACGGTTGTGAATCCTGCGAACCTTGGTGAGCAGTACTCAAAGCTCGTTTAACTCACAAAAGTGCAAATCACCTGCGAAGAAGCTGTTAAGTCAATGCCTCCACATTCGCACGATTCTATATTATCATGTGCCGGTTAATCTGTGTGCATAGCCAAGCGCGCACCATAGTAGTAGATAGTGCACGCCCTCGTATCGTGACCCAGTTTTGTACGATTATTGCAACTCATGGAGATACCGTTGAGTTTCTACTGTTTAATAGTTTCGGCTCATTTGATTCGGATACCGCATTCGGGCTGCAATAAGTGCGAGCGGCGCTAGTGTGAGCGGCGCTACTGCGAGCGGGCACGGCTATCTACTAATCACGCGTTTAACTGCGCGAGAGACGGTATGACGTATCGTGACCGACGGAAGCTTAGCATACGCACGCCTGCCACGCTAGTCACACATATCTGGCTTTCCCGGCGCGAAAATGGACTTGAAAGCGGCCGCAAAGCCCATTTCGTACGAGTCCGTGGCGAGGAATGCATCCGAGCTCGCCAAGATCCGCCATATTATGGCCCTTGCGGCCGGGTGTGCGGCGGGCGCGCTGCGGCTCGAGTCGCTCTACGGCTTCGGCTTCTATTTCGCAACATGCGTAGCCACGACGCTGCTGCTGCTGGTCATGGTGCGCACGCCGTCCCAGTACTTCACGACCCCACTTAAGGCGCTGACGATTGACGGCGTGGTACCGGCGTTCGCCGGCTATGTTCTCGCGTGGTGCCTAGTGTACAGCTTGGTAGAGACCTGAGATCGCGAAGAGCGCGTAATGTAATGTAATACACGAGTGCAACGGCCCTGCGTGCAGGCCGCACCATGTCTTAGCACAGAATAATGACGCACGTTCTTTTAGCGAGCGGCCAGGGTTGGCTGCGATCAGCAAGCGCCGCGCGAGGCGATGGGGTTTGGCGCAGAAACAAGCGCACCAACGTTCGTATCAGTGGCCATCGTCTGCCGCATTGAGAGACCCAAATTCCGCGTGGCCGGTCGTCGCCGCTGCATGCGGTAACACCCCAACCCGGAACGTACTGGGAGGGCGAGGGTTAGTGCCGGTTAGCTGCAACGGCGCCGGGGTGGCTGGCTAGCCGTGGCTGGGAAGAAACTTGGGGGGTCGGCGCGAGCAGGGGTGGCTGGTATAGAGCTCGGCCCAATGCAGTATGCCTGTACTGTGTGGCTGGAAGCGAGCCCAAGGGTCTCAGACATTATAAGGAGACCCGCGCGTCGCATCTGAGACCTTAGCTGAAGCCCTGCCTCTCTTTCAATTCACCCCCAGTCATTCCTTCCTTTTTGGTGTTTCAGATGCGTACGTTTGTCTCAGCTGCTGCCCTCCTGGCCCTGGTCGCCGCTTCAAACGATTACGCTGACCCGGACTTGAACCATATTGTCACAGTCACTGTGGACAACTGCGCTCCTCCGGCACCCTCCTCGACCAATGTTGGCGGTGGATTTGTGCTACCCACGAGTGAGGCTCCCTACACCTCGCCTGCGGCTCCGGCGCCCTCGTCTACCCCGTCGTCTACTTCCGAATCTTCGGAGCCCGAGCCAAGCTCGAGCTATTCAGTAGTGAACGTCGGCGGCTCGCCGGACTCAGTATCCACCGTGACTGCGAAGGAGACGGTGTCGCAAACGCAGGAGTCGAGGACTACACATACAAGGGCGCCCGGCCCCGCCGGTGCCCCGGCTCCGCAGCCGTCTTCGGCTGAGAGCTCCGTCGAGAGCTCTGTTGAAAGCTCGGTGCAGAGCTCGGCGCAGACGACGGCTGCAACTGGCGCCGTGGCCGCTAGCTCTTCCGACTGCTGGACGAGCACCATCACCATCAGCCCCTCGGGTACGTTCCTGGGCTCGGTTTACACGGAGACTTTCTACGGTACTCCTTCGGCGACTTCGGAGGCTGGGTCCGCCGCAGCTTCCACGGGTGCTACTTCCGCGACCGTGGCTTCGAGCGCCGCCTCAAGTGAGACGGCGGCTAGCCCTGCGAGCTCTGCCGCTGCGTCTGAGACCGCCTCTTCGGAGACGGCTTCGCACCCGGCTGCCTCGTCTACGGAGGCCGCTTCGTCTACGGAGGCCGCTTCGTCTACGGAGGCCGCTTCGTCTACGGAGGCCCCCGCTTCGGGTAGTCCCGCTGCCGCCACTACGGAGTCTGCTTCCAGCAGCCCCGCTGCTGCTGCTTCTACCGAAGTCGCTTCGACTGCCCCTGCTGCTGCCACGAGCGAGTCGTCGACTGCCGGCGCCTCCGCCGCGTCTAGCGAGTCCCACGCTCAGGCCGCGACGTCTTCCGCGACACCTACGAGCACTGTGTACCTCACGCAGTATGAGACCGAGACTATTACCACCAGCGGCAAGACGTACACGACGTCGCACCTTAGCACGCCCACTTCGTCTGACGATGGTGTGACTTACGTTACTGCCGTTTCGACGGCTCCGGGTGGCTTTGTGACGAAGACGCAAGACCAGCAGACGTCTACGCACTGGGTTACGGGTACCATTACCCGCACCTTCACTTCGAACTCGAAGGTCTACACTACGGAGTACACGACGACTACGCCGGCTAGCACGGCCACGTTTGGCGGCTACTCGAACTCGACCTCGTCTGGTGCTGCAGCCCTCGCCTCGTCTGCTGCTGGCTCGGTCTCGAGCGTGGCGGGCCTGTCCTCGGTTGCGACTCCTTCGTCGGCTGTTGGCTCCAACGCTGCCAACGTTGCTCCTGGCTCTGCTACGTCTCCGACGAGCGCTGCGGGCAGTGCTGCTAGCCTGGCACACCCTACGATCACGACCACGACGAACGCTGTGTCGCGTGCCAGCGGTGCCTCCTCTGCGGAACCCACTACGACCACAACGATCTGGATCACTATTACGCGCACGATCACGCGCACTTACACGAGCGGCCACAGCACGTACACTACTACGTTGACGTCGAAGTACGCTAGTGCTGAGCCCACCACCGTGGCCGTGTCTTCCGGCGCCAGCCGTGGTGCCAGCTCTGCCGTCCGCAGCTCGGCTCCCTCTGCTGGCTCAGCGGCTGCTCGCAGCTCGGCTGCCGCCCTGAGCTCTGCTGGTGCCAGCTCGGCTGCTGGCGTGAGCTCCGCGGCTGTTGCGGCTAGCTCGGCCCCGGTTGTTAGTTCTGGTGCCGCAAGTGCGGCCCCGCTTGCTAGCTCTGCTTCTGCAGCTGCCAGCTCGGCCGCTGCCAGCTCTGCCGTGGCTGCTAGCTCGGCTGCTGCCAGCTCTGCCGTGGCTCCCAGCTCGGCTGCTGCTGCCAGCTCTCCTATCGCTTCCAGCTCGATCCCGGTTGCCAGCTCTGCGGCCGCGAGCTCGGCCCCGGTTGCCAGCTCTGCAGCCGCGAGCTCTGCCGTGGCTCCCAGCTCTGCCGTTGCCAGCTCTGCTCCTGCTGCCAGCTCTGCTCCTGCTGCCAGCTCGGCGCCGGCTGCGAGCTCAGCCGCTCCAAGCTCTGCCGCGAACTCGGCTGCCGCAGCAGCTGTTCCTGTCGGCGTTTCTAGCTCGGCCGCAGCAGCGCCCAGCTCCGCCGCGAAGATCACTTCGCCAAGCCAGGTCGCGTTCTCTTCTGCGCGTCCTACGCTCGTACAATCGTCTGGCTTTTTCCCGAACGGCACGGCTCCTCGTAGCTCGGCCCTCGCATAATAAAATAATCAAACCACAGCTATTTATTGTATGTACGACACGCTAAAGAAGATATGTTATTTTTATCCCTGAGTTCGCGTCGGAAGCCTCGAATGGAATGGCCTCCTCTTATTATCATGAGCAAAACGTTATCGGGCACCAAATGAAGACCAAGAGCTCGCTGGCATCTGGTCGCTGCCGCGGCGCGACAGGGATGTCTTACTCCGCCATACGCTTGTACTGTCCACGATTTCGCGGCTCCGCAATCTTACAATTTCCCCCGGATGATCGGCCGTCACATCCGCAAGCGGCCTGCGAGGTTTGCCCGCTTTGCTCCCCAATTGAGCCTGTGGGGGGTTTTCCTTGTTCATGCTGCTACCCCCAATGTACAGAAACGCGACGCGCGTTCCACGATTTGGCCCCTAGCACGGGTAAATGGACCTAACCCTACCCGGGGCCTCATATCCGAAAGCTCCGTAATTGCGCTCTAACCACTGAGCGGCAGTGTATCCCAAGAACGGTCAACTGGAGAAGTCATTTTGATGCTAAGAGTCTGGAAACTACTTTCATCAGCCGTCATTGTAATGTGCGTGAGTGTGACGGCTGCATGCGCCGCGTTGCTTCTATTTAGGTAAGCCTCCAAACGTCGCCTAGGTCAGCTGATTATAGTCCCCAGCAGCACCCGCTGAACAAGGCGAGCACTCGAACCGCGTCATTCCTTACTCGAAATGGTCACAAAGATCATTGAAAATGCGGGTGTGCCCCTCTACGCCACGGCATTCACGACTCCGGACATCATTGTGTCCGGAGGAGGCGGCGGGCAGGGTGCGCACGGGGTGAAAAATAAGCTCGTCGTCCACAAGCTCAGCGGCACGACGCTCACGACGGCGTCGGAGTTCCTGTTCCCACAGAACAGCGACAGCCCGACGAGTCTTGCTGCGAACTCCGAGGGCACCGTGTGGGTAGGAGCCAATGCGCCACCCGAGGCGAGAGACAACGAGCACTTACAGAAGTTCACTGTCGACGGCGAAGGGCGCATTCAATGGCGTGAAGCTCGAAATGCCTTCAAGTCGTCCGATGCGGCAACCTACCAGAGATCGACAGCGGCAGCAGGGACTGCTGTTGCCGCTGCCAGCTCGGATGTGCCTGCCAAAGTGGTCGTTGTTGGAGGCGGCACCGGCGACGCAGTAGAGTTGCGGTTCGACTTCGAGGTGAATAACGTGGCCCTGAGTGAGTACGACGAGAAGGAGCGCCGCTTTGTAGCCGCCATTGGCGATCACATTGTGGAGCTACGAAATGTCAACAACCCGGCCCACATATGGGCTAGGGTAAACGCGCCGCCGGGTCACCGCTGGACGCGCGCTGCATTCACGGGCCCTACCACGCTTATCGTTGCCTCCACAATTGGCGAGCGCAAGGGCGTTCGACTTTCGCAGATCCACATTGGCGAGAGCGACGTGCAAACAACAGTCGCCGTTACTAAGGTACCGTACATAGCTGGCGTGACTGCCGTAGCTGCCGGAGGCGACCGACTTGCCGTTGCTGCACCGAGTGGCGACATTGTTGTGTATGACACGTCGGCAAAGCTCTCGCGTACTGCGATTCTGAAGCGCGTGCACAAGCTGCCGGTCACTGACGTTGCCGTCTCGAGTGCGGGTGCGATTGTCTCAGTGTCAATGGATGGCTCTATTGTCGTGCATACGGGACTGGCGAAAACGCGCGCGTCACTAGTAGCCACAATTGGCTGGGTTGCTCTGTCCGCCGTATTCATTGCGCTCATTGCGATTCTCACGAACTATCAGAGCCTGCTACGCGCCGCGCGCACAATCGGTGTTCCGGGCCCGCAACTGTCGCCCCAGCCGCACACTCCTCAGCCTGCGACGTACGACGAGCACACGAATTACGACCGTCACCAGGTTGTACAGGATTTCTTGACGCCGGAGATTACGAGCATTGTGGCTGTAGACGCGCACGACTCTTCAGGCGACGCGTACCCGCATGGAACGGTAGCGGAGGAGACGCATATTCTGGAGGACGACACTCAAACAGCTGGGGAGTCCGCCGAGGCTAGTACAGCAACGCAAGAGGCGCAGAAGTTCGTAGAGGTTCCCTTGCACGCTACGCAAGGCCACGGTCACGGCCCAGTAGTCCACACTACGCAGCCCGAAGCCGCGCCGACCCTGGATCCAGAGCCCGCAGAAACGGCTGAAAAGCCAGCTGAGACGGAGGCTGGCCACGCAGAATTATAATACACATGCAAATTAATTAGACAGACGGCTCATCACTTTTCTTTTGACGCGCTCCCGCTTCTCGTGCGCGCTGCGCAAGGTCGTTATAGGATGCCTTGTGCTGCTCAATGTACTGAGTAGCGTCAAGGTCCTTCAGCGTAGCGCTGCCGCTCGAGCTCTGTTCTTGCGAGCGATCCCATTGCGCCATCATCTGCCGCAGCTCGCCGGGCGAACGCGGCCGCCTGCTCAGCAGGTTCGTGTTCCATATATTAACCCATTCCTGGTGCCGCGCCACAAGCCGCTGCTTGCCGCCCTTTGTGGATAGCTGCGCGTCCTTGAGCAGGTTCTTCAGCTTCGCCTCGCTCAGTCCCGGATAGAAAGGGATTGTCAATTTCTCTAAGTCCTTGGTTGAACCGAATACGGCCCGCTTCTTGCGCGGAGGCTCAGTGCTGCCGTTCAGTGTCCTATTTCGCAAGCAGCCGTCAATATGCTTGCCCTCGATCTCTGCTATTGGCAGTGCTCGCGCACAAATGGGACATATGGCATAGCCCTCAGGCAGGGTTGAAGACTGTGTTGGCGGATCTGAGGAGAGGTCAACGACCTCAGTGTTGTCGGAGTCTAGTCTGCCGTCGACCTGAGCCGGCGGCGTCTGCGACGCGCGCGCCGGGACGGGCAAAGCGTCCATTAGTTGCTGCCGCACCGTGAGGCACCAGTCGTCTGCAAGGTCCTCAATGATTTTATTAAGCCGGAGTTTGGCCCTTTGGATCTCTACGCGGCACAATGGACATGTTTTCTCGCTGTTCAGATGCCGCCCTAGGCACTCGCCGCAAAATGTGTGGCCGCACTCGGTCATTGTTGGAGCGCGGCGCAATATTTCTCGGCATATGGGGCACCGCAGCTTTTCCTCAAATTTTTCGAGGAATGGCGCCCGCGTGCCAGACCAGTCTGTGGAGTCGTCGGCCATTTTTCTCGCGCTGACCGGCCCGCAAAAGCGCTAGTGTTCTACTAACTCATTGTTCAGCTTTCGCGTTGGCAATGCACGTATCATGTCTTCGACTAATCGTCACAACATTTTGGCACCATAATCAGCCCGAGCTCTCGTGAAGCGCGCGTAGTAATAACTGCACCCACCTTACTGGCTGAAAAGACCAGCGTCTAAAATGGCAGGACCAGTGCCCAACTCGCAGAAGTACAACGTCGTCTCGAAGGGCTTCTGGGCGTGGCTGCGGAACAAGCTCGTGCTCGTGCCGAACCGCTCAACGGGCAACCCGATTCCGCAGACCTACCGCGTGCCCGCGCCAGGGTCGCAGCCGTCGAACCCGCTCAACCATGACGGCCGCACGCTCCCGGCGTCGGATATTGCCGACAACCCGTACTACAAGCGCGACTACCGCCGCAACTACCCGCAGACGTCCGTGTTTAACCAGAGCGCGCTGGCCGGACTTTTGATGTACGGCAGCCAGGCGGCTCCGCGCCTGGCGAAGGGCCCTGAGGGCGAGAAGCAGCTCGCCACAATTGCCAATAACGAGGTGGCCCTGACAAGTGTCCTCAAGTCCAAGGACGCTGCGATGAGCGTGCTGGATGGCGGTCTGCCCGTCGTTGCGCCGGCGATGAAGCGCAAAAACTACGAGATCGTGAACTTCGCTCACGGCGGAATGTACCCAGAAGACTACCCTGTTCGCACGTTCAAATAGACCGGGTTCCTGTTCTTCAAACCAGGATGTTGTTGTACTTTGTTGAATTATATTAGACGTTAAGCCAGAAACTTACATCGTATTCTAAGTGACAGATTGCGTTCTACGCCGGGTATTCTGATGAAAAGGGTCTAATTCACACAACAGGCGTGCCTTGCCACGGGATGAAGCCCTGCGGCTCGTCCAGGTCCGTTGTCTCGTTGTAGCTCCAGTAGAACGAGATGCTCTCTGGCACGTTGCTCTCGGCAGGCTTGCACACGTCCTGGTAGTTATAAGTAGCAAGCTGTTTAGCCACATGGCTGGTCCAATTCGTGAGCGAACACGAGTAACCAGGGCCGTCGTAGCAGAAATCGAGGGGAACAACGGCGTCGTTCAGCACAACGCGCACAAACAGCGAGTCTTCGGCGGGGCCGGCGCTCGTCGCATTGAACCCGTAGACCTCGCTGCGCGTCGTGTTTACGACGGTTGTCGTAGTGCCCGAAGAGTTGGTTGATGTGCTGCTGCTGTTCGTACCGTTCACCACGACGATCGTAGAGTTATCGTAAGGCGTGCCGAACGTGCCATTCTGGTACTTTCCGAGGTCGGGGCTTGAGCTGTTGAGCACCCTCGTAGTGTTCGAGACCACGGATGCGTTCGTGAAGTTCGCCGCGTAGTATCCAGTCACGTTCGTCACGCTGCCGTTGTAGTACCCGTACGTCGAATTCAGGTACGAGTCCGGGACCGAAGCGTTCGCAGCGATGACGTTAGTTGCGTTCGTGAGGTACGGTGCCTTGCAGCGCAGACGCTCGACGACGAGCTGCGCGCCCATAGGAATGATGTCATTGATTTCATAGCGGGTATCGAAGGTGATGCGGTCAGCATTCAGCTTCTTCAGCGGCGTAAGGATGTCGAGGCCCGCCAGTACTGACGTGATATCTGAGTCGTGGGCGAAGTTCAAGACCAACGGCAGCCCAGAGCCCTCAGGGCCTTGGTTCAGCAGCTGCGTCGTCGCGTTGCCGAAAAGCATGCCATTGGACTTGGCTACGAGCGAGTCCGGGCCCCAGTAGCAGTTAAACCACAGCGCCTTGCGGTAGTTGTAGGCAATCCACTCCTCGCGCGTGAACACGTCGAGCCACGGCGAGTTTCCGTTGATGCTTACGTCGAAAGAGCCGATCTCGAGCAGTTGGCCAACATCAGAGCCCGTGAGTTTCAGGTTGTGCTCCTTGTTCAGGCGTACGGCAGCAATGTCAAACTCAGGGTAAACAATATCGTACACGGCGTCGTAGTCTGTCTTCTCGCCAACGTCACAGCTCGTGGTTGTCGTGTCCGAACAGAAGTAAGGGGACAGGGCATTACCGCCGGCCTTGGGGCTCTCGCTAATAATATTCAGCTGTGCCACGTCCGTGTAATTGTAGCCGAAGAAGCCCTCGCCAAACTTGCGAGCAGACTGCACGACGCGCTCGCTCTCGCTAACAAATAGTGGTACCGCGCTCTCGCCATCCCACAGGTGGCCGTACTTGCCGGCGAAGCTCGCGCCCTTGTTGTACAGATCCGAGAGTCCCGCGTAGGGCCCCGAGGCTGTCTCGAGACCCGCGTCGCCGTCGTTCTTCATGAAGTACTGCCAGTCATTCAGGAACGCCAGGTCGTTTGCGAAAGGCTTGGTCGCGTGCGCGTCGTAGAGCTTCTTCAGAACTGCTTTATGCTCCTTCAAGGCGTCCGAGTCGGGATACCGCTCGCCGTGGCGTTGAAGCATCACGACCTGGTCAACCTCGCAGCCGTCGGGAACCTCAGTGGAAATACCGTTGCCGGCTCGCGTCACATAAGGGCCCAGTCCACCTAGATAGCGTAGCGGCGAGTACTGGTCCTGCGAGTTCTGGTCAAAAGGTTTTGTGAGTCCTGGCTTGTACTGAGACTTAAATGCATCAGCAAAGCCAAGCGCAGTGATAAGCACGGCGGGCGAGATCATTATGTACACTGCAGGCTTGTGATCGCCGTCGTGAATGCTTCTTATACTACCATACAAAAGTAACCCAAAACTCGGAATGTATAGAGTAGATGCGGCATGTTTACATGCCGCGCTAATGCAGTTCACGTGCGAGATCAGCCAAGCGACGATGCGTTAACGCCACATGAAGGCCCGACCCGCCGCACGTGTGACACTGGCAGCAGTGAAATAAAATAGCTATTCTGTCGAGAAAGAGGCTGAGAGCATCGTTGAGGACCGTTTCTTGCGCCAGCGACAGGCCTAGCGCGCCTACTACCCTAACCGTATATGCATGTATGTTCAGATCGTGTTATCAATTGTTGGTGAGAGATCATGTGTGTGAGCCATACACACTGGCGATAAGAGAGAGTCAAACGAGCCGAAACAAGGTACGCGTCCTATGTGGGTATGACAAGCGCAGGCCAGTGAGGTTGTCTCAAAGCCATGTGAGCCGCGTGCGATTCTGCAGAGAAAGCAATCTTCCACAACCACACGCTTCCGCAGTTATTTCTTTGGGTCAGTGCAAAAGCGTTTTGTGCTTCGCGCGCGGTGGGGTATCTGCTCGGCAGCTGCAACGTTGCCGCACCGCCGTCGCCAGACCTCGAACTTTGAAAAATAACAGTCCGCCCTAGCCCTCTCTCGACTCGAGCTCAGACACGCAGGTGCAACTTATGTTCCGAGTCTCGCGCGTGCTGCTTTCCAAATCGGCAGTGAGACCTGTGCTCAACGCCGGCGCTAAGGCGGGCGCCGGACCCCCACAGCCGCCCAACCGCCCACGAATAACACCCATCGGCATTGCGTTCATTTTAGGTGGCCTGGCTTTGGGTAGCTACATGCTGAAACCCACTACGCGCATGCCTACGGCAGCTATGGATACGTTCAAGCCACAGGTTGCCATTGTATTCGCCAAGGGAGACTCTAAAGGCGCGGCGCAGGATGCAGCCCGCAAGCTGGGCTTGCAGTACTTGGATATGCGGCGCGGCCTTGACCAACTAGGCACGCTTGCCGATAAGGGATACACGCGGTTTCTCATAGATGGATTTTCCACGACGGACGAAATTGCGAGCGTCGAAAATAATGTCGTGGCGCCGGATCTCGTGCTCGATTTCGACGACAAGCCGCTCGAGGGGCTACGTATTGTACCTGTTTCTAACGGCGTGTCTGTAGAGCAGGTTATAAGAGACCGGAATCTCGTCTAAAGTCGAAGCTTAAGCAAATAAATACGGTTCGATATGCAATAATGATATGCTATGCTGTTGTGCTGAGCACGAGCACTTACTCCGGAGCAGCAGGCGCGGGCTCCCAATTGCAGTGCGCCCGTAGAGCCTTAAGCAGCTCCTGCTCGTCGTCAACGATGATCACCGGCGGGTCTGCGTCGGGCGAATCGCTGGCCTGCACTTGCAGAATCGGTGTCTCGCGATTCGGGTTCATCGTACTGCGAATGATGCGGCAAATCTCCTTGTTCGTGAGCCACGGGTCACTAACTGCCTCGTCACGACCTAGGGCCAAGATAATAACGTCGAAGTGCACAACGCTATTCGCCTTCAAGCACACGTCGTTGCCGCTACTGCACGTAACCACGCGGCAGCCCAGTCGCGTGAACTTCGTCGCTAGCTGCTGCGAGCCGCCCAGAAGCACATTCAAGGGGAAGCACCAGGCTTTACCCGGCTCAGCAAACGAGCGCCGCATCTGCTGTCGGCGCCGCACACGCAGAACGGCAGCCTCCTTTTCGGCATCCTCATTTTGTTGAGCCAGCGACGTGGAGGACGATGACAGGGACGACCCCGTGCTATTAGTACCGGGAGCGAGATTCGGCGGCAGCTGGCCCAGGAAGCTCGGCGACCGCGGAATTGGCACATGCGGCGCCGGCGCAGCATACATAGGACTGCTTGGCCGGATTTCTGACAGCGGCGAGGCCATATTTGGCAGCCCCGATCCTGTTGAGCTGCCGCTCGACACAGAAAGTCGCCGCTCCTCGGTCCTGATTTTCGTGATCACCTCGTTGTTGGCCTTCTCGAGCACTGGTATATTGCGATACGTGAAGCTGCCGAACTCGTCGACGGACGTTTCACTGTTCCGGCTGTCTCGTCGCGGCCGTAGCGAGCCGCTTCCGCTCGCATCAGAGGCCTGTCGCGATCGCACGGCAATTGCGTCGTCCGGCCTGGAATCGGTGGAGTCTGCTGTCAAACCACTGTCGCGTTTATCGTCTTCAGCAGTCGCGGGCAGCGACGTGATCGAGGGCACCGATGGGAGTGACGATGATACTGGATCAGCAGAGGGCGTCGAGGCACCTTGATCTTCCAAGGTGACGTCTCCGCTATCGCCCGCAGTGCGAGGTTCGCCTGGAGCGCGAGCGGGCGACGAGCATCCCGGCGACGAATTCTCCGGCGACGAGTCACCGGCAGGAGGCGGAGGCGGAGTGTCTTCAGGAGCGCGCGACGATGCATACCCCAGGGAGTACACTAAGTCTGTTTCCTGCGCCGGTAGCTTCATACCCTGAGCACCACGGTCATCGAAATTTGTCGTGCTGATCGGGTTTTCGGCCTTCGGCGTATAGGAGGCTGGCTTCTCGAATAAAGTGTCCCAGTCAACGCCGTTAAAATACGGATGCTTCATGACCTCATCACTGCCATTTGCACCGAGGCGCTCTTTTGGGTTAAGCACCAGAAACGACTTGATGAGCTCTTTAGACGCATCGCTGATATCCACTTCGGCAGGGATCTCCGGCCACGAGATCTTACCACGCAGAATGTTGGCGAAGACCCTCTGCGGCGTCTCATCATTGAATGGCGGGTATCCATAGAGTAGTTCGAAAAATATGCAGCCCACAGCCCACCAGTCGGCCGATTCCGTGAGGTCTTCAACACCCTCAATAGTCTCCGGCGCTAGGTAATCCGGAGTTCCTAAGATTCCTTTGCGACGCAACGACTTTTGACGGTCCATAAACGGGGACATGGGAGACATGGAGCCTACCGGGCTCATGGGCGACGACGGCGACCCGCCCAAAGGCGAATGGACGTCGGTACCAAAGCTGTTGGTGCGCGAACGTATCTTCGCTTGTGTGTGAGTTGGGGTTGTGGCGCTGAGGCCAAAGTCGCTGAGCTTGAGGTGGCCATGCTGATCGATGAGCAAGTTGTCGGGCTTCAAGTCGCGGTGCAGAATGCCCTGCGAGTGTAGCGAGTCGACGGCAATGATGACTTCTGCTAAATACTGCTTTGCCCAGTCCTCGGAGAGGCAGCCCATATTTTTGAGCAGGGCCGCGCAGTCGCCACCCGGCACATACTCCATAACGAGGTACAAAAAGTCTCTGGACTGGAATGTGAAAAAAAGCGTGGCTACGTACGGGGACGAAGCCGTCGAGATAAGAACCTGGCGCTCGTGCTTGATATGCGTAACCTGGTTTTTGGCGACCATATCGCTCTTCTTCAGGACCTTAATGGCAAAGAACTCTCCTGTGAGACGCTTGCGCGCCAGATACACAACGCCGTACGCTCCGCGGCTAATGGGCTTGATGATATCATAGTCGCGAATGCTCGGCGGCTGCGGCAGCGGGTCGGTTTCGACCGAGGATGCAGCAGAACCCGCCGAGCTCGACAGCATGGACGCCGTGCTATGGCGCCGAATAGGGACAGCAATGCTGAGCGCCGAGCTGCCGAGGCCCGCGTCGCGCGAGATACGGCGCGACGGTGTAGACGGCCAGAGTTTCGGGCTGAGATGCGGGCTGAGCCGCGGACTCGGGTGCGGACTCAGGCGCGGAGAATCGCGAGCTTTCGGGTGCGAGCGCGAGCCGCGCTTGCGATTCAGCACGTTCTTGAGCTCCTCCTCATCGTCGGTCTCGAGCAGCGGGCCCGATGCTTGCTCGGGCAGGTCCTGGTTCGGCACGTCCTCGTCAGTGCTGCCCGGCGAGCTCGCCTCAATGACGACGGCCGCCGTCGTGGACTCGGCAGCAGCCACCGTCGCCTCGATGGCCTCGCGCACCTGCTCCTCAACCTCGGCCCAGAGCACGCGCCGGTAGCGGATAAACGTGCCGTAGCGCTCGAACGCCGACACGAGGTTATTTACGACGGCATTTGTGGCATCCACAGCCGCGGCGAGGGTCTCCGGCACGGCCAACTGCGGCCGGCGCTTCAGCTCGGCAATGATATCCGAGTTCACGGGGCCGAAAGCGTCGCTGTTCTGCGTTTTGACCTCAGCGAGATCGAGCTCGACGGCGCGGTCGCACAGCTCTATCATCTGCTGCAGCACTGCCAAGAATGGCGGATGAGTCTCGGCGGACGTCGGCCGCGCCAGCGGCGACGACACGCGCACGGCGTGCTTCGCGGCAACGGCCGGGTGCGCGAGCATCTGCAGCAGTGCGTCGCGGTGGTCAAGCACGGCCTCGACAGCCGCGTTCACGCGCTCCTCGTTCTTGTGCTCGACGGAGCAGAGCCAGTGGTGTCGCTCGAACCACCAGGTCTTGACGAAGCGCTCGCAGATGCGGCAGAGCTCCTGGGGGAATGCCGGCACCTCGGGTGCCTGCGCGCGCACGGCTGCCGCGAGCTGCTCGAGGAACGCGGCAAACACGTCTGTGGCGAATCCCGTCGTGCGTGCTAGCTTGTGCGGCAGCTGCAGGCTGACGGCCGGCCGCGGTGCATAGCGCGACACGAGCCACATCACGTTGCCCTTGTCGGCGTCGTCCTGTGCGTTAACAATGATTCCCTGGGCCTCCAAGTCGACGCGCGGCCCGTCCGGGCGCGCGGGGTCGTGCATGGAGACCCAGATTGTGACGCTGCCACCCGTGAAGCTTGGCGCGCGCATCTCGTCGGCGGCGCGCACAAAGATGTGCTTGTCCGGCGGGCACACGAAGGCATCTATGGGCTGGCCGACCATTTGTGCCGGATTGAGCCCCGCCAGCGAGAGCCAGGCCTCAGAGGCATGCCGCACGGTGCCGACGAGGTCGAGCTCGAGCACGGCCGAGTCCGTCTGCGAGGCCGCGCGCAGGTCCGCCACTTCCTGGCTGACGTCCTCACCTTCCATGCCGGACGTGGAGGACGTTGGAATAGCCTTAGCTTTGTGCCTGGTTACCTATAAAGAAAGAGGCCACCGCAGGGGATGCAGCCGTGGCAGGCAGAGGGGATCCACCATGTGGTTTACCTTCGCCGACACACGGCGAGGGCAGCCCACGCCAGCTCGCCGCGTCGGGGCAAGGGTACTGCTCCGACCTGAGCCGGCGCCCGCTCGCGTCGAGGCGCGAGCGCGAGCCGGGCCGCGCGACACGGCGACAAGGCCGCCGCCATGCCGCGCCACGTACGGAGCTAGCGGTACAGACACAGAAACGGAAGACTTGGCATTACGTCACGCGTTAGGCGCGCGGCCCGGGGCCGGGGCGCCTAGCGCCAGACAACTAGCACTTTTACACTACGCGGGTACACTATGCCGTACGCTCAATAAGGTGGTAGCCGCTCGAGGTTTCGACGACGCGGCTGACCTCGCCCGGCTGCAGCGCGAACGCGGCGTCCTCGAACTCCTTCTGCATGTCACCGCGGCCGAAGAAGCCGAGGTCGCCGCCGCGCTTGTAGCTACTGCAGTCGCTCTCGCTGCTGGCGAGATCTGCGAGCGACGACGCGCCGCTGCGGATGCGCGCCTCGTGGCCGAGGATGATAGACTTCGCCTCCTCCTTCGTACGCGTGATGTTGGGGTCTTTCCACGACGACGGCCGGCGCGAGTCCTTGTGCTTCACGAGGAGGTGCGACGCGCGCACCTTCTCGTTGCCCTTAGCGTGCGCAAACCGCGAGTTCATGTACTCCTTCAGCGTCTCCAGGTTCGTGCCCTCAGGCGGCTCCCACAGGGACTTGCCGCTCTCAGCATGGTAGTAGTACGGCAGGTCGCGGCTGCGCGACTGGCAGACCTCCCATCCGGCGGGCAATCCGTGTTCGCTCATGGTCCAAATATGGGTGCGAAGTGGTTATGGAGTCGGGGGGTGCCGCTGGGGGTGAACAGCAACAAGGGTACGGGTACCCCACGTTACGCCAGTATTATTAGACCGGCCACTCCAAGCAGGGCGGTTCCACGCAAGGCGGTTCCACGCAAGGCGGCGGGCGGCTGCAGGCCACCCACCATACGGAGCGGCGCACGCAGACTCGTGGTTGTGTTTGCTTGTGAAGAGTTGGTCTAAGGAGAGGCCAACGCTGCCGTTCTCATGCTACACTAGGAGGTCACATACAGCGGCCGCAAACATGTTACTGCCTAAGCCTATATACACTAACTAGTGAGGCGGCTCAGCGACCGCATAGTACGAACTAGTCGCTTGTAAACGGTCGTAGACGCCCCTGTGGCGCCCGCGTTACGAGGCCCGACTTGCCGGCAGAAGCTTCGCCCATCTGCGCAGAAACCACCCGCCATGGGCTAGGAGTATGATGGCGCCAGGACTAGGGCAGAAGTTGCGAAACGCGCTGCGAACGCGCTGCGTACGCGCTTCGTGACGGTGCCGCCATGCAGATTGTGCTTCCCGAGAAGGCGGCCGCAAAGCCCGTCCACTTCAAGGCATTTCCGCACCCCCGCACGGGCCGCGTCGCGAAGTTTCTCGTCTGCGAGGACGCGTTCTACGAGCTCACGCGCGTCGGCTCGAACGCGCGCTCGGCGCTCGTGCACAACCGCCTGCAGCGCGACGGCAGCGTGTTTGTGGCGACGCCCATTCACGCGAAGTTCCTGCTGCTGCGCCCGCTCTTCGAGAACCGCGACCGCGCGCTACCCCTCGACATCCTGCTCGAGCTCGGCGCGGCCGACGACGCCGACGCGTTCCCCGCCGCCCTGGCCGAGACGCACGCGGCAGCACTCTGCAGCAACGACGCAGGGCTCTACCAGCTGGATCTGGCGCGGCTCCGCGTGTTTCTCGACGCCTGCGTCGCGCGCATCGCGCCGGCGCTGCCCGCGGCGCTGCGCGACGGCGTCCTGCGCTGCATCCAGCCCGTCGACCCGCGCGAGGCGCCGTCGCCGCAGCTAGTTGCCCAGGCGCACACGTATGCGGCCGTCGCGTTTGTAGCGAACTCGTGGCTGCCGGCGGCGTGCGCGGCGTGGTTTCTCGCCGAGCACGACTTCTCGCGGCTCGAGGCGGCGGCCGCCGAGCTGCACGCGCTGCACGCCGAGGCGCAGGCGCACCAGTTTGCGCAGCTCGCGTACAAAGCGCCCGCGGCCGCGGCGACGCAGTCGGCGCCGGCACCAAAGCCCGCGAAGCGCCGCCAGGCGCCGCAGGCTACGAACAACAAGTCGCTGCTCGACATGTTCGGCCCGCGCGCCAAGAAGGTCCGCTCGGGGCCGTAGCGCCCTCTGTGTGTGCGCGCGCGAGAGCGCGCCCATCAGGTACCTAATTCGCCTCGCTCGGGCCCTTCAGGTAGTTCGCGTAGTACCAGCGCAGCTCCTCGATGCTCTCAAGAATGTCGCCGCGCGCTGTGTGGTCGAGCCGCTTTTTGGGAACCTGCGCCATGAGGGCCGGGTTGTGGCGGTAGCCGATTTCCTTGATGCTGCTCACATCGACAATGCGGTAGTGCAGGTAGTCGACGAGCCGCGGGAACTCGTGCATCATGAACGCGCGGTCCATGTGCACCGTGTTGCCCGCGAGGACGCCCATGCCCTCCTCGACCAGCGGCCGCAGGTACGCGAGCAGCTCGGACTCGACCTGCTCGCGCGTATTTGTCGATGCCAGCACGCGCTCAATGAGGCCCGTCTTCATGTGCGTTGTCTGGCACCACTCGTCCATCTCGGCCAGGCGCTCGCGCGGGTAGTGCACGACGTTCGTGTAGCCGTTCGGCTCGAGGAGCCGCAGCTGCGCGTCCGTGACGAAACAGCTGATCTCGAGAATGCGGTCCGTGGCCGGCCGCAATCCGGTCATTTCGCAGTCGATCCACACGAGGGGCCCGGGCATTCGGCGGCGCTTCAGATTCAGTGCGAGCTGGCTGAGCGTCGAGGGCAGGAACCGCGGCAGTCCAATGCGCATTCGCAGCGCCAGCCGCGCGCGCCCGGCACTAAGCTGCTAAAAAGCGGTCACGTGGACCCGCGAGCGGCGGTGACGAGCCTGCACTGTGTGCACTACGAGTGCACGCGCCACTGTCCGGCGCGTCAAGAGTGCGAGTCCACCAGAAAAAAAAAACCCCATTGAAGAAAACTAGATTACTGCATTATATATTCCCGCATATGCTTCTGCATTCAAGCTCTCAGCATTATGCTGGTCACTGAAGTCTTAGCACGAACACTGCACCGCGCGGCACTACTACGCACATGCCTGCATGCATTCAAATGCTGGCACAGCCCGCAGGCTGCACCGCTGTGTACAACTTTTGGTTGCCTTTTAGAACAGGCCAAACAGTTTCTTCTTCGACTGGCTGCCTACGCTCTCGACGCTGGCCTCGCGCATGGGCACGTCCTGCTCGGCCCGCTGCGGTGCACTGCCGGCATGCACGTAGTTGTAGGCGATGTCGTAGAAAACGGGCTTCACAGGCACAGGCTCGAGCCGCTGGCCCTCGAGGTCGGCCACGAGCAGCGGGCGGCCCGCGCGCGAGACGGGGAAGAAGGCGACGTCGCTGGCCACGGAGCCCCGCACGGCCGAGCGGTTGAGTGCCTCGCGGAAGATCACAGTGAGGCCGTGCGTCGACTTCAGCTGCCGCTCCACGGCAGCGGCCAGGTCGTCAAGCTGCTCCGTACGCACGGGCAGGTCCACGTCGATGCGGTGCGGCGTCTGCAGGCGCTTGTGGGCGAGGTTCACGAGCGCGAGCGCCTGGCGCGAGCCCACAGCATGCGTTTCGGCGGCGGCCAGCGTGCGCAGCGTCTTGAAGTAGAGCTGCATGCCCTCGATGCCGGCCACGAGCTCGTCGTCGCTGAACACGCCAGGCAGCTCGGCCATGGCCGTGCAGCTCTGCAGTACGGCGTCAAAAATACGCACAGCATTGCCCGCGCGCTCGGCCGCGGCTAGGAGGTGGTCGCGCTGGATGCGCCGGAACAGCAGGTGGAACTGCAGGTACGTGTTTGCGACATGTAGGTCCTGGTCCTCAGCGCCGTCGGCCAGCAGGTCTGTCGCGAGGGCGACGGCATCCTGCCATGACGCAAGCACGGCATCGAATGCCGCCGGGTCGGCGCGCGGGCCGCTTTTGTCGAGGCCCGCCGCGAGCTCGGCGTCCTTCGCCTGCGCGTCAAGCACGGCCTGCGCAAGGTCTGCGTCCTTCACATGCGCCGTGTGCGCGCGGAACGTGAGCGCGCCGAGCTGCTGCGCCGGCGCCGTCGTGTCGGCGTCCACGGCGTGCGCGTCGACGCGGCGCAGGAGCGCGGCAAAGTCGGCGTCCTTCGCCGCCGTCAGCTGCGCGGCCTGCGGGATGCTGGCGCTGCGGTCCTGCGCGAGCTGCGTAAACGCAAGGCGCAGAATCGGGTCGACGCGCGCGGCCACGTAGTCCGTGTAGACCTCGCGGCCGCCGAGCGCGACGAGGCCAACGCGCGCGCGCGAGAACGCGGTGGCCGCAGCCGACCACTGCTGGCGCTCGACGGCCGCGTCGCCCTCAAGCAGCGCTATGTGCACGGCAAGCTCGAGCTGCTCGCGCGCGCCGAGCACAGGCGTCGCCAGCGCGGCCGCCTGCCGCGCGCTCTTCACGGCCTTCGCGTACTTCGAGAGCATGTGGCTGCGCAGGCGCGGCGAGGCTGCATCGGCCTCGAGCGCCGACTTCGCCTCCATGGCCGCGGCCCAGCTGCGCTCGGCCAGGAGCACGGCAATGGGCCAGTGCTGCGCGTCGGCCAGTGGCTTCGGCTTCGTGTTGGCCTTCGGCCGCAGCGACAGCTGCGCGCGCCGCCGCAGCTTCTTCACCCGGTGCACGGCATAGCTGCGGTACCGGTTGTAGTCATTTGTGGACTGCAGCCCGGCCCGGCGCTGCAATATCGAGGACAGCATGGTGAGGATGTGAAGAGAGGCCAAGGATCAAAGAGCACACACCGAAGTCGAGCGGTGCGCGCCAACACGAGGGCGACAAACGTAGCTCACATATAGGCTGTACATGCAATGGTGCGAATCCTACATATAAATTTAAGCTGCCGGCGCGGCAACGCAGCCCGCAGCAATGCTGCGCTTAGGCGCGCATTGCGCTACGCCGCATATAGGCGCGAGTGCCTTGGCGACCGCGACGTGGCGACACACGAAGGAGGCTTCTAAGTAGCCGCTCTGCCGCTCTGCCCATCTGCGTCGAGTTCTGTGCACGACAGCTGCGGGCGCGGCCCGCGCGTATATGCCGCAGGCTTAGTCGCTCTGGAGCCGAGCGGTGGCTCCGGGGCCGGGCGTTCTCAGGCCGCATTAGGGTACGAGTCACGTTGACGCAACCCCTGCCGCAGCTCGATCTCCGGACGGGGGATACCATTGTTTTGAAGCTGCATCACTCTTTGCATCGCCCGCATCACTCAGCAGCAAAAAGTCAGGGTTGCCAGCAGCAGACATTGGTTCGGCATGGAGGGCAATCGCGATGAATTTGATGAGGCGAAGTACGCGCAGGACGGGCGCATGATGTCGATGGACCAGCTCGAGCAGCTCGACGCGGTGGATGGCGTGGACCAGCTCGACGAGGCTGTCGACGCGTTTGCCAACGTCGGGCAGGGCCTCGAGGGCGATTCTCGCACGGAGATGCTCAACTACTGGCAGCAGGCCATCGACGAGATCGAGCACATTGCTGAGGACGGCACGGGCCACGAATGCTTCAAGTCGACGGCACTGCCGCTGGCGCGCATCAAGAAGGTCATGAAGACAGACAGCGAGGTGCGCATGATCTCGGCGGAGGCGCCAATTCTGTTTGCGAAGGGCTGCGACATCTTTATCACGGAGCTCACGATGCGCGCGTGGATCCATGCCGAGGAGAACAAGCGCCGCACGCTGCAGCGCTCGGACATCGCGACGGCGATTCAGAAGTCTGACGTTTTTGACTTTCTCATTGACATTGTCCCGCGCGAGGAGGCGCAGCAGCGCAAGGCCAGCCACCACCGCGCGCCGCACAGCGAGGGTGGCAACATCTCGAACGACCCGCACACGTCGCAGCATCCCGCCGGCCGCCAGCCGCGCGAAATGCACTACGTCGGCGACAGCCGCAGTGTGAACGCGCCACAAATGCACAACATGCCCATGGGCAGCGGCGGCCCCTACGTGCCGCCGCCGGGCCAGGCGCCGAACGGCATGCCCGGCGGCAGCAGCATGCCCGAGGGCGGCCTGCCGCCGCAGCAGTTCGCGCAGTTCGACGCGCGGTTTGCCCAGTTCCCGCAGCAGTTCGCCGGCGCCGTGCCGGCGCCGCCGATGCCGCAGTTCGGCCAGTTCGCGCCGCAGTTTGCCGGCGGCCAGTATATACCCCCGCCGGGCGTGCCGGCGTCCCTTGCGTCGCCGCACCAAATACCTAGCGATGTGCGGCAGTCACCGCCGACTCGGCCGCTCGATACGGCGCGGCCCGACGCGCTCGGCGCGCAAATAGATGCGCAGGCGCTGCGCGCGCCGCCAGAACCGGAGCGCCGCGGGTCGCCCCACGCGCCGCCGCCGCCCCAAACACAACAGCAAGAGCAGCCAGAACGGCCACCACAAGAGTCGCAAGAGCGGCGCGCTTCACCACAGTTACAAGCGGCGCCGCCGCCGCCACCACCAGGCCAGAGCCAGGCCGCGAGCCAGGCCGCGAGCCCGAGCCACGCGCCGGGCCAGAGCCAAGGCCAGGGCCAAGGCCAGGGCCAGACGACGAGCCACGCGCCGGACGCGAATCAAGCTGCGAACCAGGCTGCGAGCCCTGCTCAGGCCCAGGCCGAGGCCCAGGGCGCCGGCGCATCGCCACAGCTGTCCAAAGCGCCGGCGCGCTACGACGCCGAGTTCCAGTACGCGCCCGCGTACGGCGAGGCCGTCGACGTTGCGTTCGGGCCGAGCTACTGAGCGCGCGTGCGCAGAAGTGCGTGCCCAGAAGTGCGTGCGCAGAAATGCGTGCGCAGAAATGTGTGCTCTACGTAAATTATGCTACTACGACCTGTAAAATGATTCACTCGACCAAGTACTCCTCGATAGGGAAGCCGATGTCCTCGGCCAGGCGCTGCACGTACGACCACGAAACATTGACCTTCCACTTCGTGCGCGAGTCGAGCGGGTCGCCCTGCGACTTCGCAAGCAGGTTGTGCGCGGCCAGCGTTGCGATCTCGCGGCCGAGGTCCGCTCCGGGCTGGAAGTCGAAGCCCATTGGGTTCAGCGCGTGGAAGATGGCGAGCAGGCGCTCCATTTCGAACGCCGGCGCCGCGAGCGAGCGCGGCGGGATTGTGGCCGACTTCTTCGGCTTCGTTTCGCGCCGCTTGTTGCGCATGGCCTTCGCCTGCGAGAAGTAGCGCATGTCGTAGCGCGGCGGGTTGTAGCTGGCCAGGTAGGCCGCGCACAGCAGGTAGCAGCTCAGCGGCGACACGGCGAGGCCCTCGCCGTCGCTGCCGCCGAGCGGCGCCGCGTCGAGCAGCAGCGCCGACTGGAAGAGCTGCGGCTTCGCCACGTACACGCGCGCCGCCGACGCGTCGGCCGCGTCCACGTCGGCAATGAACAGCGGCCACACGCGCGCCGCCACGCGCTCGAGCGCGGCGACGTCCGTGCCCGCGTACGGCACTACAACCTTCGTCACAATGTCGAGAAAGTCGCGCTTGAACGCGGCGCTGAACGCGGGCGACGGACACACGTCGTCACTGCGCGCGGCAAGAATGCGCGTCGCCTCGGCCAGCGTGAACCGCGGAAACCACACGTGCGGCACGCCGGCGTGCGCAACGAGCGCGCGCGGCTCCGCCGTCGCGTACACAAACACAACAGCCAGCCCGCCGAGGCCCGGCCCGAGCTCGCGCAGGCGCGCCAGCGTGCTGAACAGGTTCTCCCGCGCACGGTAGTCGCGCAGCCGGTCCAGCCGGTCTAGCACAAGCACATGCTTGCCAGTAAAGCCTGCCGCGCGGAAGCGGCTCTGCAGCAGTGCGCAGAACACGTCCACGTTCTCGCAGACGGCGTCGCTGCTGGTGCCGGTGCCCGTATGCTCAAAGATGAGGCGCAGCGCTCGCTGCAGCAGCACGCGCGCCGTCGCACACTGGTCGCACTGCACCCATGACGCCGAGAACGGCTGCGCGCTGAGAAACTCGCGCAGAGCCGTCGTCTTACCCGTGCCTGGCGCGCCCGTCACGGCCACGGCGCCGGCGTGCGCGTCGTTACCGAGCAGCGCCGTAAGTAACCGCTTTTGGCTCGCCCGGCAGTCCTGCTCTTCGTCACGCCATTCGGCCATCTACTCTGCCGCCGAAAACCGCTGGCTGGGGCTGCGAAGCGCGGGGGGGCCTAGGTTTCGGAGCCGCTCGTGATTTATCAGCGGGCCCGTCGGGCGGCGCCCATGCATCCCACCAGTCTCTTATTTTTTGTGGACGGGCGCCGTGCGCAATGAGTGAATTGACCCCGGCGCAGCGCGCCGAGCGCCGCGAGAAGGCGCTGGCTCGTCTTGAGCAGGCGAAGCAGCACATGGCGGCTAAGAACACGGGCGCGGAGCCGGCGAGCCGCGGACAGGCGCAGCCGGCCGCCGTTGCCACCCAGTCGCGCAACGCCGCGGCTGCGCAGCAGCAGCGCCAGCAGAAGAGCGGATTGTTCGCGAAGCCGTACATTGAGTACGACTTCAGCACAATGGAGGACTCGCGCGGTGGATATATGGTCGAGGAGACGGCGCAGGAGGACCCGAGCGCGAAGCATGCTGAGTGGCTCGAGTCGTTGTCGAACCAGCAGCCGCCCTTCGATTTCAGTGATTCGCGCGCACCGTCGTGCTTCGAGTGCGGTACAAAAGAGCTCGACTTCCGGTTGTGGCGCGTCTTCAATACGCGCGTGTGCAAGGACTGCCGTCGGGCAAAGCCGGAGAAGTATGCGCTGCTCACAAAAACCGAGTGCAAACAGGACTACTTGCTCACGGAGCCTGAACTCCGGGATACAGAGCTGCTGCCGCATATGGAGCGCCCGAACCCCTACCAGCAAACCTACTCGAACATGATGCTCTACTTGCGATATCAGGTGGAGGAGTTTGCTTGGAAAAAGTGGGGCAGTCCCGAGAAAATGGACGCAGAGTACGAGCGGCGCGAGAAAATGAAGAAGCAGCGCCAGCGCGCGAAGTTCGAGGCGAAGCTCAAGGACATGCGCAATAAAACGCGCGCGCAGGCCATCACGAAGAACAGCAGACACGTACGACACACACACATTTGGGGCCCGCCAGAACGCCAAGAAGATGGCACAAACAAGCGGGTCTGTGGTGGTTGCGGGATGAACCGCACCGAAGTGATTCTTTGACGCGCTATGCATCGCACAGCCCCCCCGCATCGCACGGTCCATCCTTATCGACGGTGGAAATAGAAGCCGGCAGAACATTATTTATACCATAATTGCGCATGTTGCGACCTTGAAAGCCAAGGCGACGACACAAACAACGACACAAACAAAACTACATTTTTCATGATAAATATGCAATTGCAACTACAACTCAATAAGAGCGGGCTCGGGCTCGGGCTCGGGTTCGGGCTCGGGCTCGGGCTCGGGCTGCTCAGGCTCGGGGTCCGGGGCGCGCTCCGAATGGAGTGCATTCTCCGCCTCCGGCGTCAGCGTTTTGGCACCGGCGCGCTCGTCGTAGCCGTTCTGCTGTCCGCGCGACGGTGGCTCGCTCGGTCCGTGTTTCTCGGACTGCGCTGCCCATGCAGAGGCCGCAGCAGGAACCGCGTGCTCTGTTGCACTTCCCTTTTCCGCAGGACCCGCTTGCGAAAGGTGCACGGCAACGGGCGCATATGTGTCAAAGGTGTCGCTCGGCGGCTGCCGGTATGTGTGCGACTGGGGGGCTGCAGGAGGCATGTACTGGCCTGGGTTGAGTTCGGCCTCAAGTAGGCGGTCGTAATAGCTCGCCACGGCTAGCAGCTTGCCATTTAGGTCCTCGAGCGTTCCCAGCTTGTGCGTAGACACCTTCAACTCGGAAATGATCTTCGGTTGCAACTCTATGGCTCGCCGATTGAGGTCCGTAAGCCGTGTGTTATAAATAGCCTCGCGCGGATCCGCGTTCTGCACTAGATTGATGTACGTATCGAGCGCGTCGCGGTCCTTTGGCGGGATAACCGGAGCCGGAGCCTCCGGCACTGACACAACAGGTTGCCCCGTCGCAGCCCCCTCGCTCCTCTGTGGCCCCAGCTCGGCAAGGCTTGCTTCAATGGCTCGTCGCACATCTTCGTCCATGCTATCGTCATCAGCAATTGCTGCGCTCATGGCCGGGGCGGGCTTCGGCGCCTGCGGCGCCGTTTTGAGGCTCAAACTAATCGCCTCTTCAAGATCCTCGCGGAAGCGAGAACCCATATCGCGATTGTTGCTCGCGATCCCGCGCACATATGATGCATTCTGCGGCGGCTTCAGGGCCGGCTCCTGCTTGCTGCGCGCGGCGCGCGACTTGCGTGCGATCTGCTCGTTGCAGTCATCACACACACGCACGGGGATGTTGATACCAAAGTGAGGCAGTGGGATGAAGTTCGCACAGTACTCCTGCAGAAACACGCCGCCGCAATTACGGCAGTGGTGCTTGCGATTGTAGAAGGAGAACGCCTGGCCGGACTTCATGCATGTGTCACTATCAGTCCACTCCGGTGCAGTGGCGGACTCTAGAAAAGAGGACGATATCTCGCCCTCGCCAGCAATCTCGGGGAACTCAATGTCCCGACGCCGCTTCAGCTCGGCGTACCTGTCCTGCAGGTATTTAGCCTCCGATTTCGACGCTGATGCACGGGCCCACGTCTGAAAATACTCGAGCATGAGCCCAATGACTTCTAGGTTGCGCCGCTGGTTGTGCAGCGACAGCAACTCAGCCACATAAGCATCTACAAAGTCCTTGGCAGCGAACTCAGCGAAGAAGTGAGCGCCGCCATTCTTCACTAGCAAATCCAGCAAATGCAAAGTCAATATCTGCACATTTGGATTCGTGTCGTATAGCCGTTTCTTCAGCGTCCTAAGAGTGTCCTTTGGCGTAGCCTGCTTTGACCGCACGGTGTCGCAAATCTCCAAGTTCAGAGCCAGGTCTTGGTCACCGCTAGGAATGGAGCTTGCGGTCGCACGCAGGACATCCGCTTCTATGGGTGAAGAGCCCCACCACGACATTGTTACGACGTAGCTGGTTCGGGTAACAGTGAGCGCGGCAATAGTTGTGGCAACGGCGTGGCTAGCTAATAGCCTTATCGTCGCGCGCGGAATTAGTGAGCGGTCATTGTCACGTGGAAGGTGGCGGAAGATACCACCACTGACACAAACAATAGGCGTGTGCCACCAACGGCCGCGACTCTCAAGTCTCTCCTCAAGTCTCTCGGTGAGTAGTGCCTCAGTTCTATAACTTCACTGTAGCTTAACGTGCCTGAGCAAAGCTCGACGCTGAGTCTCTGCAGCCACCCCGCTGAGGGGTACTTCAATCAGGAATCAACATGAAATCATTGTGTAACCAGTTATGTTGATTTTAAAAATGCGGCGTGGCATCATCTGCTTAAGGAGCTGTAAAAAGTTATGGGCTTCACAGAGTCAGTGCAACGCAGCCGTCTCCACGTCACCTTTAGTACTAATTTGATTCAGTCTCACCAGAGCGGCCGGCTGCTACAGGACCGGCCGCGCACGCTACTAAAAAAACAATGCTCAACCGTATCCTACATTCGCCACCGCATCGCTGACCTTCCAGTCACGTCAGCTCTTGACTTCCCAAGGAACCGATAATCTCAACGGCGGCGTCTTAGCGTCTGCACCGGCCGGCTGCGGCACGGCCTGACGGCCGCACTGATTATGTAACGCCACTGCGGACCACAATGGACGGCTGCACCACTACCATATTCACATCTGCGATCGATCGAGATACGACGAAGGCAGGCTTTGAAACCGTGTCGGAGTCCGGAAGACAAATTTCACTTCCGTGAAAAAGCCGTTGGGGCGCTTGGGAGTCGTGCCGGTGTGCTGCATAACTTTGAAACCTGCGCCCACAGCCCGCTGACACCGCCCTTTCTAGCATCGAGCAAACCTTGGCAGGCATATGAGTAATCAACTCGCGGACCGGTAACTCCATCCCGAGGTCAAGCCAAGAAATACATTTCGAGAGTGTGTTAGCTGTAGAAAATAGTTTGTGCCGGCTCAAAATTCAATGCGATAAAATGTTGCTCGTAGGAGTCACGACCTCATCCGGGTAGACGTGTACAGCAGGATCGCCACGCGCCTTTCTCTTACGACTATCTCGGCTTTTATGAGCCGAATCTGCCTGCATGAATGACCAACTTTGCATCCTCAAAATGCATATATGAGGCGATTGCCCTTGCCCAGTATCGTCGAAAAAACATTCGCACCTTTGCTGAGGCGCCTCGCTAGAGCAGAATGCCGCCCACGGCGTAGTCCGCTTGAGTATCAAGTGCTGTTTCGTGTCCTGAATTTTACCCAGTACCGAATACTCCGAGCCGCCACGGGCGTCACACGCTGCTAATGCAGATGTTTATTTACAGCGTAGCATCGAGCTGGTTAATGCACGCTACCCTTGCCCTTCTAGGTCAATGATTTTCCTAAAAAGCTGAGACCTCTTTAAATAAACGTGAAGATACGTTTCCTTAACCGGCTCGTACCAGTGAAGCCCATCTCACAAGGGGATTACCTGTAAGTTGCCATGTCTCAGGACCCGTCCGCGCAGGCGCCGGCTTTCAATGAGAGCTCTCAGCAAACACACATAAAAGAGATTGCACCGGGCGTTCCAATGCCGGAGACGCCGGGTGACTTGAACAAGTATCAGGTGGGGTTGTTTGGACCCGATGATCCCGAGCTGGCCTTGAACTGGAATGGCAAGAAGAAGGTTATTGTGCTCGTGGGGCTGGCGTACGTTATCACGCTCTCGGCATGGGGCTCTGCTGTCGCAGCCCCGGCTACCCCGGATATAATGCAGCTGTTTCATGTGGGTCTGCCTGTGGCAACGCTGAGTGTCTCGCTCTACGTTATTGGCTTTGCCGTTGGACCTATTGTGTGGGGTCCCTTAAGTGAAAAGCTGGGGCGGAAGCCACCGCTGTTTGTCGGTTGTTTCGGGTTCATGCTTTTCATGTTCGCCGGCGCTACCGCTAAGGATTTACAGACGCTGCTGCTCTCGCGCTTTTTCCAGGGAACCTTCGGCGCTGCATCCATCACTATTGGACCCGCAATGGCCGGTGATATTTTCACCGCACAGACTCGCGGAATAGCCATGTCTGCCGTCACGCTTAGTGTCGTCGCCGGACCTATGATTGCCCCTGTCGTGGGTGCATACATCGTGCATTCGTTCCTGGGCTGGCGCTGGACAATGTACATCACGGGTATCATGGGTGCACTGGGGTTAGTGCTGCTTCTGTTCCTCCTCCCCGAGACCTACCCCCCCAAACTCTTGAGTCTTCGGGCAGCGCGCATTCGCAAGGAAACGGGAAACTGGGCTATTCAGGCCCCCGGTGACAATAGCGACATTTCGTACGCAGATCTCGCAGAGCGCCTGCTGCTCAAGCCGATCAAGATGCTTGTCTTGGAGCCCATTCTTCTGCTGATCACGCTGTACCACGGTTTCATCTACGGTATCCTCTATCTCTGTTTGGAGGCAATTCCCATCATCTGGTCTGGCTACCACTGGCCCGTTGCCAACACCTTCCTACCGTACCTGTCGCTCATGATCGGTTCAATTGCCGTCAACCTCTTGAACATCGTGACGTTTGAGCCTTGGTACAACCGTGAGCTGAAGCGCAAGAATAAAAAGGTCATTCCCGAGAACCGGCTGCCGCTCATGATCATGTGCGGCGGTTTCTTTTGCATTGGTATCTTCTGGATGTGCTGGACGGGTGCTTACCCTGAGCATGTGCATTGGCTCGCTCCCATGTTCGGAGCTGCTGTACTCGGCTTCGGTATGATCGGTCTGTTCGTAGCCGCGTTCAACTACATCCTGGATACCTACCTCATGCAGTCCGGCACTGCGTTCGCTGCGAACACGTTTTTGCGTAGTTCTTTCGGTTGCGCGTTCCCCTTGTTTGCCCATCCGATGTTCATCAACCTCGGCATTCAGTGGGCGGGCACACTGCTGGGATGCCTTGCTGCTCTCCTGTTCCCGGTGCCGATCTTGTTCTACGTCTATGGCGCTCGCATCAGAAGCTTGTCGAAGTACGCAATGAACCTGGACGACATGAAGATGGCTGAGGCAGAGGGTGAGCCGCAGGAGACGGGTCCCGAGGCCGACGAGGACACAGACACTGAGAAGGGCCGTGAGACCTTGGAGGCCTAATCGCTACGTCCCATGCCACTGCCCTATGGATAGTGATTCTTCTTCAGGGCCAACAATGGGAAGACCAGATACCAACCGCACGTGGCAGCCTATTTGAGCAGAACTGCCACCCGTCGCCTATGACAGTAGTACATCTCTCACCGCTCCCCTGTGACGCTAATTCTTCCCCTAGACAATAAACAAGGCTGCCGCGTTCGGCAAGGCACGTAGACTTTGCTCATAGATACTATCCACTCTTCTCGCGCTTACCATGAAGAGCAGCGTTCTACACAGCACTCGCGAATGAGGAGGACGCTGCCTCTATTTGAAATACCATCGCAGGTGCCGCACGTATCTGCGAGCCGTAAGGATTTGACGATTGGCGAGGGGCTAAACTTAAACCTTTGCGGCTAGTGGCCTCTTAAAGCGGCGTCCACGTAAGCTTCCGCCTCATAACGGTGGTTAGAATCAACGGCGCACGCACGGCGGTTAGGGACTGTGGTTAGCGATGGCAAATCGAGCGCTCCATGCAGGAGGCTTGATTAGTCCCTTGCCCAGTATATGCGGTGAGGTGCCTACGAGAAGGCTACCTAGGCAATTAACACTACGCAGGCTTAAGGCACTCATGTAATTCATTCCGGATTGCCGTATCGTAGAAGGCGCCATCCCGATCGGTGAAGTTAAGAGCCCGAACATTTATCAGCGTTGCAGAAATTATGCAATATGTGAAGAACAAGGGTACCCGTACCCCGGCTATGCAGATGGCTCCTAAGCACGGCGCTTCTCGGCAGGAAGCCCATCGGGACAGTTCGGGTCAGCACGGCACCCCTCAGCACTGCACCCCCTCAGCACTGCACCCCCTCAGCACTGTACCCCATCAGCATTACACCCCTCAGCACCTAGCACTGCTTGTACTTGGTAGATCTCTTACGCCGTCCTGGTTGCTTAGAGCACATAGGACTTGACACAGAGCCACGGCTACTTTCGGCACCTCGTGCCGCCGCGCGATTCATATGGCACCGCCCACATGCAGTTAGACAAACCGTAACCCTAACCATCGCCGTTGTTGTCTTCAAGACCCTTAAAGATGCACGGGCTGGCAATAAGCACCGACACGACCGCGCGGAATTTACGATTCATGTCATCATCGGCGTCTTCGGCCTCACAGCCCGAGAGTGCAAATTTGAATGCTGGCGAGCCGTACATTGCGGAGAATCGGCCGTTTCCACCTTTTCCCGGTGACGTTACCGTCTATCAGGTCGGACTGCTGGGCCCAGACGACCCGGAGCTGCCCCTGAACTATTCCTTCTGGAAAAAAACTTTGATACTGGCGGTTTTGTCGTATGTTATTATGGTCTCCTCCTGGGGTTCCGCGGTCGCTGCGCCGGCCGTATCTCATTTGATGCGGGTTTTTCATGTGGGACTGCCCGTGGCGACGCTCAGCGTGTCACTGTACGTCCTCGGTTTCGCTGTTGGGCCCATCTTGTGGGGTCCTCTGAGTGAGAATATGGGTCGTAAGCCGCCGCTCTTTCTGGGCTCATTTGGTCTCACGCTTTTCATGTTCGCTGGAGCCACTGGCAAGGACCTGCAAACGGTTCTGCTCTCACGCTTCTTTCAAGGAACGTTCGGTGCAGCCTCGCTTACAGTTGGTCCGGCCTTGGCCGGAGACATTTTCAGTGCACATACACGTGGTACAGCCATGTCTGCCGTCACTCTGAGTGTTATGGCGGGCCCTATGATTTCCCCCTTAGTTGGAGGATACATCGCGCAGTCGTTTTTAGGATGGCGCTGGACCATGTACATCACGGGCATCATGGGTGCGTTAGCCATGATTCTGATTGTGCTGTGCCTTCCTGAGACATACCTTAGCACGATTCTGAAAACGCGCGCGCGGAGGATTCGAGAGAAGACCGGAAACTGGGCGATCCAGGCACCCGGAGAACAAGATAACCTCAACTTCGGTGAGCTTGCTGAGCGCCTTTTGCTTAAGCCAATGAAGATGCTCTTATACGAACCCATTTTGCTGCTGATAACAGTGTATCACGGCTTCATTTATGGAATCCTGTATCTCTGCTTGGAGGCGGTTCCTATCATCTGGAGCGGCTACCATTGGCCTGGTGCGAATGTTTACTTGCCTTATTTGGCACTCATGATTGGTTCTGTCGCCGTCAATGTCGTGAATATCCTCACGTTCGAGCCCTGGTACAACCGTGAGTTGCAGAGGCAAAACAAGAAGGTTCTGCCGGAAAACAGGCTCCCACTCATGATTACAAGCGGTGGTTTCTTTGCAATTGGAATCTTCTGGATGTGCTGGACGGGAGCATACCCTAACTATTGTCATTGGATCGTGCCCATGTTCGGCGGCGCCTTTGTGTCCTTCGGCATGGTTGGGCTGTTCGTGTCTGCGTTCAACTACATTCTAGATGCCTACCTGATGCAGTCGGGCTCCGCCTTTGCTGCGAACACCATTCTACGAAGCGCTTTTGGATGTGCTTTCCCTTTGTTTGCCCATCCAATGTTCATCAATCTTGGAATTCAGTGGGCAGGCACGCTACTCGGCTGCTTAGCCACTCTGCTCTTTCCTGTGCCCGCGCTGTTCTACATATTTGGCGCTCGCATCAGGAGTTGGTCGAAGTACGCCGTGAACTTGGACGACATGCTCGGGCAAGAAGCTGTGCAACAGCGTGAGGATGAGACGACGTCTGCGGACGATGAAAGAGAGAGTAAATTCGAGACCTTGCAAGCCTAGTTAGGAGTCCCAATTAGGTGGACCTTCGTATCTGAGATATCACGAATATGGGAGTCATGCTTGCTCATGAAAGCCGCTAAGTACTACTTCACTTAGATATGAGTTTGCACAGGTGACTTGGTCGAAATGTTACCATCGCTGTCGAGGGACATGCGTGAGCCATGCCATACGATAGCTATTTAACTCACGCTTCAGAATCTCTCACGCATGTAAAGTATCTTTGCATATGGGTTACGGCGGCCGAGCACGAACTACGTACAAGGCCCTCGATGCTAGTTTGCGCTTTAGCATGACCCCCCGGACAGTTTATGCTTCGCCGCAGATTACGATCTTATTACAGGTTCAGTGGTTCAGTGGCTAGAGGAAACCCCACCCCCACTCCAGGATTCAGTTGCGAGACATTTTTAATGGACGCTTCGTTTTCCTGGTCCTGGTTTTACAGGAGTAAGAGCGGTTGAACTTCCTCGCTACCATTAGATTTAAGACAGATGCAACCTGAACGCTCGCGCTAAGACTACATAAGATAATTGGCCACAAAGAGAAGCGCACTCTAAGAGTTTTGCGGTCACTAGCGCCAAGACCATTGTCAAAGGCCCGTTGCCGTGCTGTGGAGTCACTAGGATGAGTGGAGCGCACGGCTTGCGCGGCTCAAGGTTAGGGTATATGATCCGCGATAGCGAACCGAAAACTCCACGAAAATAGCGCAGAGGCGTGCTCACATGCACTCAGGCTGTTGCCATAAACACTCAGAAGGCGTACTGGGCATTATTGATGCGCTTTATCACAGTCGATGCCAGTGCTGGTGCCAGTGACGTCATCGGTAAAGTTAAGTCAAGATGCGAAGCGAACTGATGATGGCGTCCCACAAAGGATGCATATGTAGGGTTGGGGCCACTTATGGGTGCCTGGCGAGTAATGTGAAATTTTGTATCCGGCTCAAGCAAACGAACTTCGCAGCCACTTGCACAATGATTCATCTTTATTTAAAAAAGGTATCATTACCGGCTTTTCGCGCGCTTTCGTACCGCCGCGCCTAGTCCCCTACAATCGCACGTGCTGCACGACGCGGACTGATGACGCTGTACATGCAGCTGACCCTGAACGCATCAGGCACTAGCCATCTCCGCTAACGCCACCAGCAGTAGCTCTGGAGAGCATATATAACACATTCGACCTCTTGACCGTGAGAAGAGTCCAATAATCTCGTGTTACAGATGCTCACTTCGGTCATGCAGCCCAAGAGTGCCTCGCTTGAGTCTAGCGAGCCGTGCATTGCAGAAGATCGTCCGTTCCCGCCCACACCAGGAGACGTCAGCACCTACTGCGTGGGACCGCTGGGCCCAGATGACCCTGAGTTGGCACTGAACTTTCCTTCCTGGAAAAAGGTCTTGCTTCTGATTGTCATATCTTACACTATTATGGTATCCACCTGGGGCTCAGCCGTTGCTGCTCCTGCAGTGACGCATTTGATGGCAGAATTCCATGTTGGGCTCCCAGTCGCAACGCTGAGTGTGTCTCTATATGTCCTTGGATTTGCTGTTGGGCCCATACTTTGGGGCCCGCTCAGCGATAAGATTGGGCGCAAGTATCCTCTTATTTTGGGCACATTCGGTATTACGCTCTTCATGTTTGCTGCGGCAACAGGCAAAGATTTGCAAACTGTGTTGCTTTCTCGATTTTTTCAAGGCGCATTCGGTGCATGCTCTACCGCCGTGGGGCCGGCCATGGCCGGCGATGTTTTTCAAACTCATTCGCGAGGCACGGCTTTGTCTGCCGTGACCCTGAGTGTAATGGCGGGGCCCATGATAGCACCCGTTGTGGGTGGGTACATTGCAGAGTCGTTCCTAGGATGGCGCTGGACCATGTACATCACGGGCATCATGAGTGCACTCGACACCGTTTTGATCGTGGTTTGTCTTTCTGAAACCCATACGGGCAGCATACTGGCGACTCGCGCACGAAGAATTCGCGAAAAGACAGGAAATTGGGCGATCCAAGCACCCGGGGAAAAGGACAATGCCAACTTCAAAGAGCTAGCCGTGCGTCTATTGCTCAAACCAATGAAGATGCTTGTTTCAGAACCCATTTTGCTTCTCGTCAGTCTCTACCATGGCTTCATTTACGGCATTCTGTACCTTTGCTTGGAAGCGATCCCCATTATTTGGGCCGGTTACAAGTGGCCCGGGGCGAACGTGTACTTGCCCTACTTATCGCTCATGCTCGGTTCAATCGCCATCAATGTGCTAAATATTGTGCTGTTCGAACCCTGGTATAATCGAGAGCTGAAGAGGCAAAACAAGAAGCTTTTGCCAGAAAACCGGCTCCCGCTCATGATCACGAGTGGCGGCTTTTTTGCCATCGGCATCTTCTGGATGTGCTGGACAGGTGCATATCCCGCGCACGTTCATTGGCTTGCGCCCATGTTTGGAGCCGCTGTGCTCGGCTTTGGGATGGTCGGGCTATTCGTAGCGGCCTTCAACTACATTTTGGACACCTACCTCATGCAATCGGGTTCCGCCTTTGCTGCGAACACAGTAGTACGCAGCGCTTTTGGCTGTGCGTTTCCGCTGTTCGCCCATCCAATGTTCATCAACTTAGGCATCCAATGGGCGGGCACGCTGCTCGGATGCCTTGCCACGCTGCTGTTCCCAGTACCGATCTTATTCTACTTGTTCGGTGCTCGCATTCGCAGCTGGTCGAAGTACGCCATCAACTTGGATGACGCGCCTATGCGTGCAGCGGTGAAGCAGCCAGAGGACGATTCCACAGCCGAAGTTCAGAAGGACGAGAACGAACCGCGAAGTAGAACCGCGTCACTGCAAGCGTGAACTCTGCGATTCCAATCACCAGACGAGGCATGAAGTGGGACTAAAGCTTTTTGCATGCAAGAAAGGTCTGGATTGCTCGTACGTGTGTGCCTGCGGTGTCGCATCAAAGCATGCCATATGCGCGTTGTCATATAGTTGCGTCTCCTTAGGTCTCCTTAGGCTCGCGATTGGACAAGCACACTTTCACCTCGCATACAATCAATCACTTTTGATGCCCGTCAAACACTATTATCACTTCCAGGCTTTGCTGTTCCACTGCAGCGTTCCAGTCTTTTTGAGCCACGAGGGCTCGTTGCCAGCTTCAGTATCCGCCTGCCTGCCCTGGGTAGGGTAATAATGCATAATCAGCGCACATGGGCGCGCGGCTGAGCGTCGTCGGTTAGTGGAAAGTCATTCACTTTAATATCTCTAGTCGTAACACAATGCTCTCTATAAGTGCTCTACTGTGCCGGGCTACTTAAGAGCGACCGGCGCATTCGTGCGTTTGTTAATGGCTAGCAGCAACGCAATAATGTATCCTTCGACCTTGTCCTTAAAAGCAAGCAACAGGCCCTGCACGAGCACGCCCTTCGAGATCTGCGGGCCAATACCCTTGAACAGCGCGTTCGGGCCCTCCTCCTTGACGAGGTAAACGAGGGCGTCTGCAAATGACTTGAACTTGCGCGAGCTCTGCTGCATGACCTTGGCCACAATGAGCGGCTGCGTGGCGATCGTGGCCATAGACTTAGACATGGCGCCGAGCAAGAAGTTCTCGGCCACGCTGAGGTGCGGCTTACCCGCGAACAGCGCCGTGCGCAGGCGCGCAGCAGCGCCGTACGTGATGCTCGGGTTCACAACAAGAATGAGCGAGGCCTTCAGCCCGCGCCAGAGCCCACGCACACCATCGTCCTCGAGCACTTTCTTGGCCGAGACCGCGAAGCTGTCGCCGGCCGTCTGTTGGCGCGTCGTCACCACTGATACGGGGATCGTGAAGAGCTGAGCCAGAGCGCCAGCCGCGGCACCAAGCAGCAGCTCAATTGCTGTTGAAAGGGCTTGTCCATGCGAGTAACGGCGGATGTAGAACGAGCGGATGAAAGCGTACCAGTAGAAGTAGGCGAAGTTCGTGCTCACGACGCCGAGCAGCGAGCCGCCGAGTCCGTCGTACCAGGCCTTGATACCGCCCTTCTTATAAAGCTTTGCCAGTACGTCGAAGGTGCCGTCGTACTCATACTTCTTCTCGCCGTGCTTTGAGCGCTCCTGCACCTGCACGCGCGTCTTGGCCAGGTCCAGAGGATACACAATGGCGTTTGCGAGCACCGCGGCGGCAGAGCCCGCCACCGCCTTTCCCCAGTCCGACAGCACAACGGCGCCGACCTCTTTTGACGCACTAATCGCCATTGTCTACCGTCTGTGAACGCGAGGCCTGTGGGTGGTTAGCATAAATATAACGTTCCTAACTCGCCTAAGACGCATATCAGCTGACCGACTAGCCCCGCATTATTCACGCGTGTGTACCCGAGGTTGTTGTGCCCACACAGTTCAGGCCGCGACCAGGCGCGCGTGCACGCGCGATGAGGCGCTTGCCGGAGGCGAATGTAGTGCTTGGCGGCCGGAGTGTAGGCAGGAGCACGCCAACCGTGTTTTCGCCGTGCGAAACTCGCGGAAGTACGAGCCACGGCGTGGTCGCAAAGCAGCAACTAGCGCAGCCGTGGAACCGCGTGTAGCTATATATACGCGAGCTAATGCTGCCCGTGCTGCAGGCGCGCAAACGCGTGCCCGCTATTTCGCTGCTCCGCCGCCGCATTCGCGCCCGCCGTTCGCGGCGCCGCTACTGGTGTGGCGCGTGATCGCCTGACTAAATGCTTGGGGGCGACCCCCCCCCGGACGTGTCGCGCTTGCCATGGACATCCTGTACTCGGCGGTCATTCGCGGAGGGCAGCCTCTCGCGGAGCGCAGCCAGAACAGCAACCGCAAGTACAATGGCGTGGACCTGCGTGCGCTGGCCATTGCCATTGCTGCGCAGGCGCGGCCCGGCGAGAAGGTGTGCGTGAGCGCGAACCGCCTCACGGGCTACTACCTGCACCAGCGCGACTCGGATCTTGTCATTGTCACGATTGGCGAGGACGCTGCCCCTAAGCGCATTCTGCTGCAGTTTCTGAAGGAGGTCGATGCACGCCTGAAGCCCGGCACGACCGACTACGCGCGCGTGCTCAACGACGTGCATGCGGATATCGCGCAGAACCGCGACAGCATCCATTTGGCGAAGAGCGAGATCAACGACGTGAAGCAGGTGCTCATCAATAACATCGATCTGCTGCTCGAGCGCGGTGAGCGCGTGAATCTGCTCGTGGACCGCACGAGTGACATGTCACAGTCCGCAAACATCTTCAACCGCCAGGCCACACACCTGCAGCGCCGCATGTGGTTCCAGAATGTGCGGCTCATGCTGCTGGGCACGGCGTTATTAGCCGGCGGCGGCTTTGCAATTGTGAAGATTGCGTAGGATTTGACACTAAAAGCAAGGAACACAAAAACAGCGTGAATATTAAGTTTTATGTATGAGGCCGGCAAGCTAGGGGCCACGAGTATGTACTCCTGCACTCGTTTGCACGTCTTTAGCGCTCGAGGTTCTGCGTATTTGGGCGGGCGCAGATTATGCGAGCTGCATTCGCAGGAAATAGGCACAACCTTCCGGACGCGTCCCGCGGCGGTCACGCGTTACAAAGCTGCTGCTGACGTGAGTCAGACCGGTCCCAAAACACGCGCGCCTAAGCGAGCCGTTCATCAGCACGAGGTGGCTGTTTGCGGGTTTGGCGCAGACTGATTCCGACCTCGAACGTGGGCTGTGCTAATGGCGTTGATAGACCAGGTGAAGCTGCTGGGCCTGATCGTGGTCGTGCTCGTCGAGATCGCCGCGAACGTCGCGTACGTGAACCACGTCGTGCGCTTCAAGTCCGGCCTCAACAACAATGAGACGCTACGCCGCATGTGGTCGAAGCCCGAGCAGATCATTTTCCAGCCCGTGCTTGTGCCTCTTGCCCTGAGTCTCGTCGTGTGTGGTGGCGTGAACAGCCTCGCGCGCGGCATCATGGTCGGCTTCCTGCAGGTTGTCGACGCGCTCAGCACGCCGGGCGAGCTCTCGCTGGCGGGCGACTTTGCCGTCACGGTCGCGGGAACCGTTGCTGGCTGCGTCGCTGGTGCGGTTGTGTACATCGTCGACGGCGGCGCGAACATTTGGTACGAAATCGCGGGATCGCTGGCGCTCTCGCTTGTGTTCCCACTTGCGCGCATTGCTGGCCAGGCGCCGGGCACCATCGTCGCGCTATGGATCGCCGCTATCGCCGGCATTGTCGTGTTTGTGAGCCTATGGGCGTCGCGCGTCGTGGGCCCGCGCAGCATGCCGAAGCCGCAGGTGCGGCAGCTGATTCCAGCTCTCAGCGACGCGTCGGCCGGCACATCGCACTTCCGCATCGCGGGCCTCTTGGCCGCATGCTGCTTCCTCATGGCCGCGCTGCGCGCGTGCGACTTCCTCATTGTCCTCTACACGGAGCAGCCGCGCTACGCGCACGTATACCTGGCGCTCGTGCTGCACAACTTCGCCGGATTCATGGCGCTCATCGGCTGCGCGTTTGCCGGCATCGTTCTCACGAACTTCTCTATAATGAACCGCGTGTTCGTATGGCAGTGGCCGGCCCTCCTGACGCCGCTCTTTACGTCGCTCGTCGTCGAGCTTGTGCTCCTGTTCCTGCGACCGGGGCCACTGAACATAGAATGGCATACCTTCGTGCACTACGTGCGTCGCGTCCTCATGTATGCGGCCGCAGGATACCTGGGCGCGGCCGTGTACCTCGGCGTGCTTGCCAAGGCCGCAAACGAGGCGCTGGACCCTGGCGTCGAGGGCCAGAGCGAGTTGATTGTAGACTCCGACTCCGACTCCGAGTACGAAATCGGAGCGTGAGTTCGCGTATATATTGTTATAGTTTAAAATGCATGAATCTACGACGCCTGCCGGCATACTCAGTGTCAGCCCTATCTAATTATGTAGGAATGAGCAGACGGCCCGGGCCGGCGCCGTCACCTATTCTGCTTTCTGTCACTCAAAAGTCACTCTAAGCGCGCCGAGATGTGCCACAGACCCAGGTCGCCTTACACAACCCTCTACCGGAAGGCTGTACCATTACAGGAACAGGACTAAAACAGGCTTTGTTTCTACAGAGCGAAACCTACGAGCCCAGATTTTATCTTCTTAGCATACTCACCGCCGAGCTGGCGCTGTGTGCCGCGTTCGCACGACCTAGTCAATGCAGATTTGGCCGCGCATGCATCATATGCGTTGCCATCCCGATATCTCTTTATGATAGTGCTCGCCGTATACTCCAGTTCGCGTAGGCCTATGCAGACCGTCAGGTTCAGAAGAGAGGGTCGTCACAAGGAGCATATTTACTGGCATTATCTGCTGCACAAAGCATTTTCATTGGTCATTGGTCGTCACGGCTGCGAATTGGTTGCCTGGTGAGGCGTACTGTAAAATTTGCAGTAAACCTCACTCCTGCGGAACCTCCTCATCACTTCACGCTTAACGAAACGTTTTCCATCATGGCCATTGGTTCAGTATTTCATGCCTGCGCTGTTTCCCGGCTTCCCTGAATTAGCCACTCGCCGGAGGCGGCTAACGTCTGTGGTTGTATGCTTGCTTGCACTTATAAAAGCTGGAAAGTGGTTTAAAGAACAATATGCTCTTGAGTGCCTGTTCAAGTCCAGAATCCGCCTCAGACGAGAATATAAGTCGCTTATTTTCTCGTGACCAGCATCGATTTCTATGAACTCTAGGGTGGACTGGCGCGTATCCTGCTTATATGGCCGTGCGCACCGGCACCTACATTCTCCGTCAAACGCGCAAAGCTTAGGCACCGGTTCCAGTAGCACGCGCGTGAGCACTTCTAATTCCTGCCATGCCGCTACCCGCTGTATATCATGCACCGAGTCTTTTTTTCAGCCTTTCGGAATGGCCCTGACGTGCTCGGCCGAATGCGGGTGGCTCTTCAGTCCACTTCTTGATTTTATAGACGCCACTGATGATCTCAAAAAAAGTAAGGCTTGCTGTGCACAAAGGCGATCCACATGAGAGCAGCTTAAATCAACAGCTCCTGGCTATTCATTATGAAAACTTCTTATCAGGCTCGCGTGCGTTGTTTCATATATGCAGGATACGTGCAGATCATGACCCTGGAAATCGAGCGCGAAAGATTCGTCTCGCACTTCAAAACCGCCATGTATATAACAAGTACCTCATGTGGGCAAGTTGCAGCATCGAATAGCACCTATGGAACCGCCATTAATTAAGAGCACAGTGAAAGGAGTTCATATTGACATTGAAGCACGCCAGCTTCAGATCGAGACGCCATTTAGTCGGCGCGTAAACTGGAGCCTCTATTCGTTGGATAATCATAAATTCCACTCCGTCTCTCTGCGAAGTCTACTGTAACTGTAACGTACCGGAACTTAGCTTTCAAGTTTCCCGTCTCCCGGTACGTGTCCGCGCCATATCAACAAGATGCCGGCATCATCTCTGTTATCGGCGTTCGGCTCAGTAGGCCTAACCCACGAAGAACAGTCAACGGCAGTCACCTGGCTGGCTGTTTGTATACGTGCGGCATCAGCGTCACCACACATACACCCATGCAACGATCTCTGCTCCAGAATCAATGACGTCCTCTTATGATGAAGCTGAGGTACAATTGAACTATGTAACGTCTCACTCGATCGTTATTTTCCTCGCTGAGCTCGCTGCTCTAGCTAGCACTGCTGTGTGGGTCCGCCAGATTCTGGCTCATCACTCTGGACTGAGCAACCCAGACACAGTGCGCCGAGTGTGGGAAAATCTTCCCGACATCATACATCAGCCCGTAAAGATGCCCATCGTTTTTGCGGTGGCCTTGGGGTTTGGTGCGAAAGCCTTTGCTATGGATCTCGCCTGGTTCTTTGCTCTAGCGCACAATACGATCAGCCGCAACGAATACTTTGCAATGGTCACTGTGGTACTGTTTTTCTTGTCGAAAATCTTGATTGAGGGGTTGTCTGCGCTATCTGTTATCCTGTTTTACCGCACAAGCGGCGGGTCTGAATGGAAACGATGTGCTCTGACGTTTAGTGCGCTCACGTCGTTAGTGGTGACTTTAAACTCGAGTTTTTCACATCGCGTTATGTACGCTGTGTCACCGCTTGCGATATGCGTCTTTCAGTTGCCATTCTACATTTACGGTGCGTACCTGCGACTCCCGGCAACGGCAAGCCGCATCTACAATAGGTCCGTTGTACCCGACTGGGTAAAACTTGAGCGCACCATGTTTCTCGTCGCTGGGCCCCTCGCGTTGGTGCGCTTCATAGATCACCACCTATTTAGCCGCCTCATGCTGCACCCTGTTACTGGAGAGTTCGCGACGTTTGTACTGCAGTCGACATGCGCATTGGCAAGCGTATTCTCCGTGAACCGTGCCCTGCTCGCGAACGAGTTCCAATGGCAGTGGCGCGCGTTTCTCACACCGGTCGGGCCGCTAACTGTCGTCGAAGCTCTGCTGCTGCTACATGATTCATCAGGTCCGCTGACCCTCAGTGAACTCATTGTGTCCTTTGCTGGGAGACTGGCCACATACGGCGGCAGCGGCGTGGCTGGCGCATATATCTACCTACGACTCGCGGGAAGACGCGTCTCAGCGCGAGCCGGTTAGCCACTCTGTAGACGCTACGCGTGCTGTGCTTGACTGCAGCCGCGAATTGATAAGGCGACGACTTATATCACCTCACTAGAGCCATGCGCACTAGATCATTTCTGCAGTTCCTCCCTCACAAATGCGAGTTCATTTTGGAATCTGTATTATTTGGAACGGCTATTCTGGTTAGGTGCTTGTTTGCCACATCCTCAGTGATCTGGATAGATGGCACTAATATTGATGCGATTTGCGCTAATTGTGTGTTTCATGGCGCCAAGCTGACTGCCACCTAATGCCACGCTAGCTTTCACTGACGCGACTGATGAGTGTGCTGGTCGTACTCGCATACCTATCTGAGGACCTTTCCTGTCTGCAAGGGCATGCTGTCTGCATGCAGCCGTAAGTTGGCCGCACTCCATCACGTGCATGCGAGCCTCACTGTAAATATACACATGACGCCACGTCGCTTCGTGGGTGGTCGTTACCGCGTCCGCCAAAGGATTCTTTGCCTTAATGACGTTCAACCTCGTTGCTCACCTTGTCGCGTTCTCCGCCGAGCTTGCATGCCTGACTGGCATTGCGACGCTGGCTCGCAAGCTATTGCGCCCTGAACCCGACGAGGTGAAAGGAAGTGAGCTGAGTGAACATGCAGGACACACTCTAGAGTTGCAGTCCTGGGAGATTCGATTGCAGCCCGTTGTGTACCCGATGCTGTTTGTGGTGCTTTTGTACACCGGGGTGCAAGTCGTCATTGAGCTTCTAGAGCAGTTCATTACCACGTTTCTGGGCTGCGACGTAGAGACCAACACCGCGGTTAAGGGTGCGATCAATCTGTTCAAGCTGGCACTTGGCGCGTATATTGGAACTCTCGTGTACCGTATAATTGGTGGCACGAGGTGGAAGACCTGCCTGCTAATGATGAACGCATTTCTTTGTCTGCTCGTGGCTCCCCCCGCCCCGCAATATTGTGCCGTCTTCAGTATGTTTGCGGCTCCCTCTTCCATTGGCGCCGTTTATACGCGGGTCCCAACTGCGACATGACTTATCCCCAATGCGTTGACTGTCCCAAAGTCGGCAACCCTTAGGCACGCAACTACCATGGCGGCGGGGCCGCTGGTAACCGCGCTGGTACTACCTCTCGCTCTGAGAATTCCCTTTACACAAGAAGCATACATCAGCAAACTGGTTCGACTCTTGTCATTACTTATACTCCCATTGTCGTGTGCTGTGGCTTCGGCCGTATCTGTCAAGCGCGCGCTGCTCGCCCACCAGTTTCAGTGGCAGTGGCGCGCCTTCCTCACGCCGGCTATTCCACAGTTCATTGTTAAGTTGGCGCTATTTCTTGTTTCGGCTCTACCGGACAAAAAGTTTCCAGATGCCCACTTCAGTCACGTAGTCTTGCACACTTGTTTTACAGGTACGTGCGGCGTGCTAGGCGCGCTTGTTTATCTCACGGTGGCCGATAAGCATGCCGCATAACCGACCCCTACCCTATAAATCACGTCTACATATAACGCGCACCCCGCGCCGCTTACGTTTGCACGTGATCCGAGTTCGTATACATTCGCAGTTCTTTGCAGGTGGGCGGGGGCCCCGCAGCCAAACTGTTGTTTCAGTTAGTATCTTTCTAAACGATGCTCAGTCTTGCAGTACTGAGCGAGATTCTTATCCTTGCAAGTACGTCGGATAGGGCGCGAGACGCAGTGCTGCGCTCGGGGCTCCACGACCCCGAAGTCGTGCGCCGCGTCTGGATGCGGGCTCGGGACATTTCGCTGCAACCCATTGCGCACCCGCTCGTATTTTCTTTGGCAATGCAGCTTGGTGTGGAGTACGTGGTTATAACGTGCCTGGTGACTCTTTTTGTGTTTATGGGGCTCGATATAAGTTTCGAGCTCGAACTAAGCGCGCGGCTTGTAGCGACTGTATTGCTAGCCTTAGTGGCTCACTTCTCATCGGCTTTCATCTCAATTTGTGTTTATCGCATAAGCGGCGGAACGCATTGGAAGACTTACGCCGCCGCGGCAAGCGTTTTGAAAGTTGCGGCGTCAAATACTAGCCGGAAAGCCCCCGCATCAGGCCTTGGGTTTGCCCTCTGTCTCAGTCCAATCTATATTTGGGCTGCCTTCAAGCAGCTCCCAGCCACGGCGGATCTAATTGTCAGTGCCTCGCCCGTGAACGAGTTGGACAGCTTCAGCCGTAGAGCTCTCATCTCCGCATTTCCATTAGCGGCCGTGCGGCTCCTCAGCCATGTCCAGTTTGTGCAAGCGGCGGACCTGCAGCTCGGACCGACGCTAGCGGACTTTGTACTATTGACCATGTGCGCCACAGCATCCGCGGCTTCCGTGCAGCGCGGGCTGCTGGCAGGTCAGTACCAATGGCAGTGGCGTGCATTCCTCACTCCGCTGATTCCACTAACGCTGGTTGACCTCGGAATTATGGCAGGCGCCATGGATACGAATCTCTTACGATGGATTGCTCGATCCGCGGGCTACGGGGCGAGCGGCGCGCTTGGGGCGCTTGCTTACATTCAGTACGCGGCAGCGTGGGCCGATACGTCGCTAGCTGAAGAACGCCCTCCTCGTGCTGCGAGGCCGCTTACCACCGAATATGTTGATGCCGGACATGAGGCGCATCCATAACCGAAATAGACGAGTTGACCAAGCGCGCTGAGTATGTCTGCTTTACTATGTACCTCTAATAATTATTTTGTCGCCTTAGCCATGCGTGCGCATCCAAACAGCGATTTGAGCATGTGCTGAGGCACGACGCAATGCGATACGTTTTTGCGCTGCGCCTCGACATATTGGCCCCAGCCGGGGCGCGTGGGCGCGGATTTTCGTGGTCGTATTTCCTAAGAGTTATACGCGGCACTTATAGTCCTTTTGCGCTGAGCCTGGCATGTCAGTGCTCGTCAGGATTCACACGCGTGATAATATATAAAGTCATTGCTGTGATTTGTTCAAAGCTGCATGTCGTAGTAGCCTTTATCTTCGCTTCGGCTCTTGTACTAAACCATCGTCCTCGCTCTGGTGGGCGCATTGCGAAATTCCCGGAGTCGGTACGGATGGTCGTCAGCGCCACGCCACAACACCATCCCGTTTGCTTTAGAGACGCCTCCATGCAAGCGTCGGCTACAGCAAAGGCGAGTTTAATTTAGAGGCGAGCATTCTTAGCTCCGATTCTCACTACAAAACGGACATACAGGCCACCGCCGACGAGGGCAACTCGCGGCGCGAGGAGGGGGGCTCGGCGCGCACGCCTAAGTCACCCATGCTGCTGCTTATGCCTACATATGCATAGCCGAAACTGCTGCGCCATCCGTGCATAAGGCCGGCGCGCGCGTGAACCGCGCATGGTGACCCCGACGCACCATTTGCCCTAGCCCACTACGCCACCACCGTTCTGCACGTGACACATCCGTGTGCTTAGATGACGTTCGCGCCAGCCTCCACCTCGCAACCTTAAAGTAGATCAGGCGGTGACCAGTTAGCGCCAAAACACTCGCATGCTGGAGCTCTCCACGACCGCAACAGCACTTGCTACGGCCACGGCCACGGCCCCCAGTAGTCCGGGCGGGCTTCCCGACGAGGTGGCTGTTTCGCACGGATTTCTGTGGTATCTCATTGTGCTGGCCATTGAGCTGGCGTCGCTGGCCGGCATTGCCGTGCTCACGCGGTACACGGTGCAGTACCGCTCGGGCCTCACGGAGCCGGACAAGATCCGGCGCATCTGGGCGCGCGCGCCGGAGATCCGCTTCCAGCCCGTCACGCGGCCGCTTGTGTTTGCCGTGGCCACGAGCTTCGGCGCGCAGACGGTCGTGCACGCGCTGGCCGCCGCACTATTGTCGCTTATCGGGTTCAATGCGGGCCACGGCACGGGCCTGGGCTTCCTGATCGGCTATGCGGCGCTCGGCGCGTCAGCGCTTATCTCCGTGCTCGTGTACCGTGTGAGCGGCGGCACTAACTGGAAGCTGTGCGCCGTGGCCACGACCAGTTTTGGCTGGTTCATGACGGGAATCGTCATGAACCTGTCGCTAGCGCTCTACCGCCTCGGCGGCGACATGTTTTCACCGTTTGTCATGTTCTGGGTGCTGGCCCTTGGCTGCCTCGTTGTACTTGTGCTCTTCCAGACGCCGTTCTACATCTGGGGCGCGTACAAGCGGCTGCCAGCCACGGCGCGTCTCATTTACAACAACTCCGTCGTGCCGAACTGGGTCAAGCTCGACCGCACGATGCTCATGGTCGCCGGCCCGCTGGCATTTGTGCACATTATCGCCTACTACCTGTCCGGCCTCGCGCTGACCGAGACGTACATGTCGCGTGTTGTGAGCTCGCTGGCTGTGATCATGCTGCTGTCGTCGTGCGCGCTCGCGTCGATGATCTCTGTAAACCGGGCGCTGCTCGCAAACGAGTTCCAGTGGCAGTGGCGCGCGTTTCTCACGCCGGCCGTGCCGCTCTCTATCGTCGACCTCGTGCTGCGGCTGTTCAGCGTCGTGTTCGGCAACGAGTCCTTCCGCTGGCTCATCTACCAGCTGCCGCACCTGTTCATGAGCTACGGCAGCAGCGGCGCCCTCGGCGCCATTGTGTATCTCAAGCTTGCGGAGAAGTATGCGCAATCGCACATCGACGAGGACGTTCTCGCTCAGGACGATCTGCTGGCAGAGTTTGAAGAGGACGAGGATAACGAGGAGCTCGAGGTGTAGTGCTTGAAATGGTACGTGGCGGCCAAATGTAGCTGCGCTCTACGTAGTTACTGTGGCTGCCTAGTTAGTTTTATAGTGAATGCAAAGCTTGTTTATACTGTGTCGTGCCTAACCAGCGCTCAGCGTAGGCGTAACCCGCGCCGCGCAGCATTATGACACCTGCTGCCGTGCCACGCGGCCCACACAAAATGGGTCGCCCAACTGAAAGCATGCGTGTACATGAAACCCCCGGCGGCGGCCATAGCAAAGCAAACCCTTTGCGGCCACAGTATGCGAAAATACCTTTTTTGCGCACTAACTGCTTTGCTTTAATGCATTGACGACGGGCGCCGTCCGCGCTCGCGGCTGCATATCCAAGTCCACGCCGGGTTAGGGCATTGGCCATATTGTGCAGCCGGCAGCCGCAGACTGAAAAACCTCGTTGTTGGACCGGCCAGACTGAGCGACAATGGTGAGGCCCACAAAGGTCGGCGTGGTTGTCTCGCAGGGCAAAATGGATAAGACGGTGAAGGTGCGCATACGAAACACGAACTGGAACCGCCACGTGTCGAAGTACATCGTGAGCCACCGCAACATGCTCGTGCACGACGAGCTGAACAAGTGCCGTGAGGGCGACGTCGTGCGCGTGCAGTACGTGCGCCCGCTGAGTGCGAAGAAGTCGTGGGCCGTGGCCGAGTTCATGCGCCTGAAGGGTACGAGCTGGGAGAAGTACAAGCAAGAGATCCCCGGCGAGGTGCGCCGCGACGAGGTGCAGAAGCTCGACGAGTTTTCGCAGCTGCGCCAGCAGCGGGCCGCCGCGCACGGCGAGGCGCCCGAGGTCGTCGCGCTGCGCGAGGGCGGCGCGGCCGAGCCCGGCCAGGTGCGGCTCGACGTCGACAACATGGAGGCCGAGCTCAGCAGCATCTCGCAGAAGCTGTCGGGCCTGTCGTTCATGTCGGCCGAGGCGAAGCGCATTCTCGACGAGGAGCCGCAGCGCGCGCACGAGATCTTGACGGGCCTCGGCAAGGACCCGAGCATGCTCAACGCGAGCATCAAGCGGAACCTCATACGAAAGCATCTGAACAGCACGAGCGCGAAGTCTGCATAGACTGCGGCCGCCGGCCGCCGTCCCTGTATATACACTTACACTAAAGAACTCCATGATTTAAGCGCGCGCACAGCGCCGTGCACAGCGCGGTGCACACAGCGCAGCCGTGCGACCCCGCACAGTAACGCACTCGCGCGTGCCCCACCGGCACAAGCGCAAGCCAAATAATTGCGGTTCTTTTTCTTTTCTCGATGCGGTGTCAAGCCTAGGCTCGCACCGCACCCACCACCAATATGCGTGTGCGCGGCCCGTGGGTCATTTATGAGCGCTCGGCGTCGCGCGTCAAGGGTCAGGGTCGTCTCTTCTCGTCAGGCACTTCGCTAAAGGGAACCAGCCGCGCACGCCAGAAATGTCTGCGTGGGGAGGTATAGACGAGAGCGGTGACAGCGCGGTGGACGCGCACGGGTCCGAATTCGACATGGAGCAGGTCCTGGCGCTGGCCGCGACGGAGCCCGACGCGGCGCGGCTCGAGCTGCAGCGCGCGCTGACCGAGGCGGCGCAGAACGGGAACGAGGCGCTCGTGCACGACATTCTCGGCAGCAATGAAGCGGCGCGGCTCGTCGACGTAAACGCGAAGGACGCCGCCGGCAGCGCGCCGCTTATTTATTCGTCCTGCTTCGGCCACGAGCACGTCGTCGCCGAGCTGCTGCGCTTCGGCGCGGACCCGAATCTGCAGGACCAGAACGAGTGGACGGCGCTCATGTGGGCCGTCAACAACAACCACCTCGGCATCGTGAAGCAGCTGCTCGCGGCCGACGCCGACGTGAGCATCAAGACGGGCACGGGCCGCACGGCGTTCGACCTGCAGATGTCGTCGACGTCGGCAACCTACTTGTACCTGAAGTCGCACGGCTACATTACGTCTACGGGCACGGGCACGGACGACCTCGGCACGGACCTGTACGAGCCCGCCGTGGACCCGAGCGAGGTCGAGGCGCAGTTCGCCGAGAACCTGAAGGAGAGCGCCGCGACGCTTGGGTTCGGCGCCGCTGTTGTCGACGACGATGATGACGCGAGCGACCGCGGCTTCCGCTTGGACGAGCCCGTGAGCATGCCGGCCGTGCGCAAGCCTGAGGAGCAGCTGGCCGTCGACTTCGACTGGAGCACCTTCAAGGTCAAGGACTCGCTCGCGCTGCCGCGCGACGCCGTGCCGCGCTTCCTTGACCTCGTCATCACAGACATGCGGCCAACGTTGCAAAAGAACCAGATCCCCGTCAGCGCAAACGCGCTGTTCCTCGCCGCGCGCTACTTCTTCTTCTGCGGCACTGAGGAGGGCTTCACGGCCATGGTAAGCCCCATTGGCCGCCGCATCGAGCTCGCCGTGCAGGACCCCATGCACAAGGGCGATCTCGCGTACCTGTCGTACTGGCTCGCCAACACGCAGGTCCTGCTCTACTACCTGCGGCGCGACGCCGGGCTCGCACAGGCCACGCGCCACGACGTGCAGCAGACCGTCGACGCGCTAACGCGCGAGATCAGCCAGCACATTCAGCGCCACGCCGAGCAGCTGCTGCTGCCGCTCATCGGCCCGTGCCTGCTCGACTACGAGAGCATCCCCGAGTACGGCAAGGTCGAGTACCGCGACGAGTGGCGCCTCTTCCGTGCTGCAAGCAAACACCTCAGTAACGACGACGACCTTGTGCAGCGGCGCATGCTGCCGCCGTCGCAGGCAACTCTTATCAAGAACCCGGGCCCGCAGCGCGTCACAGCCGTGCTCTCGTCGCTGCTGCTGCTCTTCCAGATCTACAGCGTGCACCCCGTCACGCAACTGCAGATCATTGCCAAGCTGCTCTACTTTGTGGCGGCCCGCCTCTTCAACACGATAGTGTCGTCGCGCAAGTACCTGAACCGGCGGCGCGCCATGCAGATCCGCCTCAACGTCTCCATCCTCGAAGATTGGTGCCGCAACCAGAACTTCCGGCCCGACGCCGTCGAGGTCGGCAACAAAACCTACGAGTACAAGTCGCTCATTGGCGTCGGGCGCACGTTTTTGGCGCCGCTCGTGCAGATCCTGGCCTGGCTGCAAACGTTCAGCGGGTTCGGCTCCGACTTTACGACGGTTGTATCCACGCTGCAGGAGCTGCGGGCTCTAAACCCGAAGCAGCTGCTCTACACAGCGACGCACTACCGCTTCGAGACGCGCGAGGCGCCGCTCTCGAAGGATTATAAGCACTATCTGCAGGAGCTGGCCAGCCACCACTCGCGCGCGTCCGAGCAGGAGTCCGCCATACCGGACGCGAGCGCGGCACCGCCGCCGCCGGCCAGCCTTGTCGACCTGAACGACTCGCTGGCCACGGCGTCGCCTCTTAGCGAGGCGCCGTCCGAGAGCTGCGTGTACGTGGGATACGAGCTGCCCGTGGCCGAGGACGTGCTCATAGACACGGACCTGGTCCTGAACGAGCACGGCCCGCTCCTCGACGAGGGCCTCCAATTCTGGGGCGGTGGTTTCGGCTTCACGCAAACACACAGCGGCCACTTCTTTGTGCCGTACATACCGCATGACCTCATTGAGGTGCTCTCGGCGAACGGCGCGACTGACGAGCAGGAGGTCGACCAGGACGAGCGCAATCTTGAGCTCGAGGGCCCCGAGACGGCCGGCCGCCGGCCACAGTCTGGCAACGAGCCGCTGGAGCCCGAGTCGGCGTGGCAGCTCGATAATGATGATTTGGCGGACATGGCGCCCGTATGGAACTGAAAGGCCGACACGGGTGCCGCCGCCAGTCGGCGGCTGCCGGCAGCCGGCCACCACGGTTACCGCCGGCGGCCACATACCCGCATACGTAGTCCTCGCGCGGGAGTCAAAAGACGAACGAAATTGCGTTGAACTTAATATTACTGCACCCGCGCGCGCCTGCATCGCCTGCATCGCAGGCGGCGGCGGCGGCACGGATATATACTACTTAACTATGCGCGTTGTGGCGCCCATAAGCTGTGGAGCTGCCTGTGCGAGGCCTATGCTCTTGTGTTGAGCAGCAGCGCAACAATGAGGCCGTACAGGCCGAGCACCTCGGCGAAAATGAGGATCAGAACCATGCCGACGAACAGCTTGGGCTGGACCATGATTCCGCGCACGCCGGCATCGCCGACAATGCCTATTGCGTAGCCCGCCGCCATGCTCGCGAAGCCGACGGAGCAGCCCGCGCCCAAGTGCAGGCACCCGGCGAACAGCGTGTACGGCTGCTTGGGGCTAATGCTTCCCGCAATGAGCACGCTCACAACAAGGCCGTACACAACGAGGATTCCGCCGAGCACGACGGGCAGGATGCTCTTCATGACGAGCTCCGGGTGGAAGGTGCCAATGCCGGCAATGCCAATGCCGCTCTTGGCAGTGGCGTAGCCCGACCCGAGCGCACTCAACGCCATGGAGGCCGCGCAGCCCGCAAACCCCAGAAACGGGGCATACGCCGGCGCGAAGTCCGACTCGAATGCAGCCAGCGACATGAGTGCTGACGGAGGTGGTGCAATGCGGCTCTTCATCGCCAGGAGGCTCCCGGGGATAAGCGTATCCAGTGGCCAATCGCCGCGCGCTCGCGCAGCGCGCCGCCATGAGCGCGGCCAGTTCGCGCGACAGTATTCCATCCATCTAATAAATCGTTTTGAACACTTTATCCACTAAGTCAATTGTACATATACACGCTGACCTCTGTTTTTTTTTTCTGCTTCAGCTGATCTCCATGGCCGCCTCGTCGGCCTTCGGCTGCACGACGCCGCTCGCAATGAGGCCGTCCGTCTCCTCGCCCAGGAACTGGACACTGCGCTTTGCGTCGAGGAACAGCGTGTACGAGCGCTTCACGTCGGCGACCTCGACGACGGGCGAGCGTCGCTTTGCGGCAATGAGGTTTGCCGTGGAAATCAGGTTCGCCGCGTAGCGCAGCGACGCCTCCTCGCCGATCTTCGTGAGAATGGCCAGCGCATCGGCGTGCAGCTCGACCTCCTCCTCCTGGGCCCGGATCGTCAGGATCGCCTTAATCTCCTCCGCATTGTAGGACTCCGTAGCGATGATGATAATGCGGTCGAGCAGGTCCGCGGGCAGGCCGTGTGCGCTCTTGTAGTTCGTGCCGCGTGTCTTCGACATGCCGCGATTCGTGGCCATGATCACAATGGGCGCGAGCTCGTCCTCGAGCGCACGGTTGATGAACGAAAAGCACTCAATGTCGAGCATGTGCACCTCATCCACAAACAGAACGCCCGGCACAATCTCAGCCTTGCCCTCCTCTTTCCACTCGCCAATCTTCGTGTTGATCTGCGAGCGGACCTCAGGTCGGATCTCACCCACGTCACCGCTGAACAGCGCAAGGAAGCCCTGCGTGCGCGAGTTAATCACATCGATCTCGTGCAGCGACACCGTGTGCACAACCTCCTTGCGGCGCTGCAGCTCGCCCTCGGGGCACTGCACGAACTTCGTGTCCGCGCCCATCGCGTCGTAGTCGCGGCTGCGCGCGTACGAGCGGCCAAGCTTCGTGACGCGGCCCGTCGCCTTGTCGATGGAGATGACGTCGCCGGCAATGACCTTCTCCTTCGACAGGCCGTCGATCATCTTTGCGCCAAGCTCGTAGATCGTCTCCATGTCCGTCGTCTTGATCGTGAGCTTGCCCTGCTTGTGGCCACCCGCCACGCTGCGGTCTATTTGGATCTCAACCACCTCGCCCTCAACAATCTCGGTCTCCTCCTTGATGCGCACGCCAATGGACCGCCGGAACGCCTGCGTGAGCGCCTCTGTCTTCGACACGTCGAGGCTGTACAGCTCACTGCCGCTGATAGACGTGAAGGGCACGTCCGGGCCCAGCGACTGCGAGATGCCCATCGCAATCGCCGTCTTACCGGTCGACGGCGGGCCTGCCAGCAGGGCCGCACGGCCGGCGATCTTGTTTTCGCGAATCATGCGCAGCAGTACGCCCGCGGCCTTGCGCGCGCGCAGCTGTCCGACCATGCCCTGCGCCTGCGGCAGCGGCTGCAGCTGGTCGGCATCGAGCCCAAGGCCCGTGATGTGCGAGTGCGCGGCAATCAAATTGAGGCCGCGCACCTCATTCGCGTTCTCGCTTGTCGTGGCGATGGACATGCGGCGGCTACGAGGTCGAATGTTGTCGCTGCTGGTGAAGAAAATCCCGGCGCCGCACCATACGCTCACGCCGCGCCATACGCTCACTTCCCGCCTTACGCGTAGCCACACACGGATTTCGTCACGTGCATTGCCCGCTATCGATAACATGAGAGTGCGCGTCGTGCATCGTAGTTAGCGTGCTGTGAAAGACACCCGCCATCACTAGAATGATACAAGTATGAGTCTGTAGGTAGTAACCTTGCAGTTTCAAGTGTTGACGCTAAATGAATATGAGTCGAATAGCGCACACACCTCGCGGCGTATTTTCCGTACGCCACCACCATACGTACGCTACGGTAACGAAGAGGGATCCGCACGGCTGAAATCCTTTGACAGAGCAGCAATGGTGGTTATTCAGGCGAACCTAGGAACTCACGGTATAAGCGATCTGCATCTTCAAAAACACCTTACTAGAACTCGACGAGTAGATGGACTTATCAGCCCAGCCCAGCTAGCAGGTATATTCGTAAACAACTGCGAGTTATAGCCTCGGAGCGCTTAGACACATCGGTGAAATCTATTAGGTATATAACTGACAAAAACGAGGATGCACTTTCATCTGCGTAGGGCCTCCACAAATAACATTTGGCCAGTAAAAGCGTTGCACGCCCTTTTTTTTGGCTGCTTGATGAAGACCTACGAGGCTGGGCATGGCCAACTAAGATAATAGTTGGAATTGATGGCATAGGCTTCTCCACTGTGTTCCCGCAGCCCCGGTTACAATAACTCCCTTTCGGCACCATAGAGCTAATTACTGGGCGGCATGTGCGGATTATGCACGCATGCACGTTATGCATGTGGAGGTGCATATATTATTCATCGTAACCCCTGCTTTTTGATTGTTTCACGCAGACCTTAAAACAATTGTGCGAGCTTCTTAGTGTAAAATGCTAGTAACAGCCCTCACAGTATGCGAACCGAATATTTTATGGGAGTGACTACATCGGATTCCCACAACGGTGGCCTTGCGACGTCTTTGTCAAATGCTGCCGCTAAGAAAGACCCTCGCTCTTATAAAGAAGCCATGAGTCTACCGGATGCCAACATGTGGAGACAAGCATGCGATGCGGCAATGCAACAGCTCGAACGCCACGGAGTATGGGAACTGGTCGAAAAGCCCGAGAATGCGCACGTCTTAGCCAGTCGCTGGATATTGAAGAGAGGCTCTGATACAGGCCAACCGCTGGATTATGAAGCCCACTTAGTTGCCCGCGGATCCGAGCAGGAGCATGGAAAGGAGTTTGATGAGACGCATGCGGAAACGGTGTCGGTCGACGTCGTGCGGTTGATGCTGTCTCTCGTCGCCCAGCACGATTTGCACATGCAACGAGTGCGTGTGAAGTCGGCGCTGTTATATGGCGAACTCGAGCACGAGATATACATGCTACAGCCAGAAGGATACGATGACAGGAGCGGACGCGTGTGTCGCCTGAAGAAACCTATGGAGGGGCTTAAGCAGGCGCATCGCCAGTGGTATTTGAAGCTCAGTGCCGTGCTTAAAGCTCTGCATTTCGACAAAGTCGCGGATGCGCCTGGTCTCTTTGTGCGCACATTGAACGGCAAGAAGACATATATCCTAGTCTACGTGGCTGACCTCCTCATTCTGTCGACCGAGGGAGAAGAGGTCCAGCGAGTCACATCTCTTATTGGTGACGCTTTTGAAATCAACGCTTTAGGATTTCCAGCGTCTTACCTTTCGCTGCATATCGAGAGGACGCCCCAAGGATTAGCCATACACGCTCGCAACAATACAAAGCAGATTCTCGATAGTTACCGAGATTTGTTCTCGAGCTACGAGCTTCAGGAGGAGGTACCTCTACTGCCATCAGATGCTAAGAGAGCTGTGCGCATTTCCCAGATGCAGCATGACCATCTACCGCTAGATCCAGACCTCGAGAAAGATGCTGAGCCCCTATCACCGGCGGAGGCACGACGGTACAGGTCGGCTATTGGCAGCTTGAACGATCTGGCATCCAGGTGTAGACCGGACATTCTGTTTGCAACGACGCAACTCAGCCAGCACCTTGTGGGTCCCAATAAGCTCCACTGGCGTATACTAAAGGGACTGCTGAAGTACCTGGATAGCTCTCAAGGCTTTAAGCTTTTCTTTAGCAAGACGCACGACCCCAAGCTAGTAGGATACTCAAGTTCTACTATGCCAGGGGAACTTGTTAGACACCCGCACGGTGGGTGTTTATGGCACTATGGCGAGAGCACCGTTTACTGGTGCTCATATCGTGAGCGCCGCGCGTGCGCGCACGCTACTGACGCACGCATGTACAGCACGATCAATGCACTCGAACAAGGTGCCAGGCTTCGCAAGATACTCATCGGTTTGGGCGAAGTAGGAGAGGATTTTCGACCTGTATTACACGCCGGCGGAGACACAGACACAGACGGTATTGTCGTGAAACTTAGGCCTCACTGAAGACTGGCTTGTGGCGGACCCAGTGCAGCGGCGCTCGAATTGCCGACTTTCAACTCTAAGCTTACCATTGCAGAGACATGGCTGATAAGCCCATCGAATGGTTGTTTGCCCAAAAAAAAAAGAAAATAAAAAAAAGAAACTCACACAAGAAAGGAGCGCAAATAGAACTAGTACCGACCCGCGCGAAACCGTTTTCAAACTTGAACCTTCGCTGTTGAGTGGTGGGCTCTTTGAAGCACAATCAGTGGTCTGCCGCTCTCATGAACATAGGAGTGTTTAATGAAAGCGTCTGCCAAGTTATCTTCGCCAACGGCAATGTAGCTAAGCAATTGAGCCTTGAGTCATATTAGGCGAATTTGCACTGGACCTGGTGAGAGAGCCCGCGCGACTCCGTTGCGCCAACTAAAGATTGTGGCACGCCTTCTTCTCATTAAACCGAGCTGCAGCTACTCTGACACACCCTTTCCCTATATACCAGTTCACATGCGCTTATGTAACGGATGGCCGTTGAAGCTGTGATATCTGCGGACAATATGACAAGCACGGCTCGCAGACCCGTACGCTGACGTTACCGCAACCTGAAGTACTACACAGGCTTGAATTAATTTACACCGCTGCTCTAGGTTTGCTTGCTAGGTGAAGCACCCCGCTGCGCCGAGGATCTTTGGCCAGGAAGCGTGCATATCCGCCTGCATAATGCAGACCGGGTATTACTCATCATACCCCTGCATGGCCACTACGTAAGTACTCAACACAAAATCGCGTATGTATTATCCACAGAGTTAGGCACCTCTCTCTTACACCTCCCCGGTTCCAAACTTGTGCGGCTGGCCCTTACATTTACCTATGACACCCATTTCACGCACTGGATCAAATTCACGGACCACGGGTGTTTCCATCTCTCCCTTTGGGCCGAACAGCCGCGAGGAAGTGCTGTCGAAGTTCAAAGAAAGACTCAGAAAGGAAGCGATCAAACCGCAGACACTTCGCGACCTGACATTCTTTGTGTTCGATATCCGCCGCCTCATATCCGACAATCGGAACGCCATATGGCTGCTGATGATCCCCGTGGATTCTACTCAGAAGTCTTATTACCAAGCTTCCGTGCAATGCGCTTCAATCATTAAAGATGAAATGTCGCCGTGCGTTTTTGGTCAGTATACATGGCCGGAGACCACGTACGACCTTCTGGACATGATGGAGCGTCTCGCGCCTGAGCCCTGGGATCAGTGTAATGGGTCACTCGAGTTTCCGCAACGGCGCAAGGTCGAAACCATGTCTCAGTACTTTATGCGAGCGGAGCACTGGGTGGCCTGTTATCTGCCTGAAGCAGTCACGCATCCTGGTGTCGTGAGGCGACTTGCCACCCTTGTGTGGGCAGCGCATTGCGAGCTTTACGACCTCGACAAGTCCAATCTTGCTGTAAGGTTCGCAACTGAGCGTGCTAAGTTCGAGACCCTCCACGATGTTAGGATATGGTTTGATGAACAAGCGGCTCTTCGCCCGGCACTTCTCGATAGTGAGCGTGAGAAGCATAGTAACGATGCGAATGCGCGTGATGATAGTGTCTATGAGTCCTTGAGCTCGAGTGAAGAAGAGGACGTCTCAGATGGCATTGAATTCGCCTCTCACAAGGATGATCCACGCAGTACGCTAGACCAGGATGCCGAGAATGTTACTCACGGAACGGATCCTAAGTCGTACAAGGAAGCAATGAGATTGCCTGACGCTACTCAATGGAAACAAGCTTGTGACGCGGAAATGTGTATGATCAAGAGCCGAGGAGTACTTGAGCTCGTAAATAAACCCAAGAAGGCGCATGTCCTGCCCAGTGGCTGGATCCTGGAAAGGATATCTGACGGAGGCGCGTTCGTCGAGCACAAGGCTCACTTAATTGCGCGCGGCAACGTTCAGCGACGCGGAAAGGATTATGACGAGACTTATGCGGAAGTGGTTTCAGCAGACGTTCTACGCTTGATGTTTGCACTTGCTGCCCAGCATGACTGGCACATTGAGCAGGTGCGTGTAGAATCTGCCTTCTGCTATGGCGAGCTCGAGCACATTCTGTACATGAAGCAGCCAGAAGGATACGAGGATGGAACTGGACGAGTTTATCGCCTCAAGAAGTCAATAGACGGCCTCAAGCAGGCGCCTCGACAGTGGTTTATGAAGCTGGCAAACGTTCTGGCAAGTTTCCACTTCCAAAAGGTGAAGGATACAACCGGCCTTTTTGTTCGCACCGTGAATCAGAGGAAGACATATGTTGTTGTGTACGTGGACGACATGCTTGTTTTTTCTGAAGACGAAGCCGAGGCAGCAAGGGTCATTTCATTGATGGGCAGCGCCTTTGATATTACAACTTTGGGCTTTCCAAAGTCTTACCTTTCCCTGCGCATCGAGCGTAGAAGCTCAGAACTGACCTTGGATGCTCAGAATCATATTTCGAAGCTTCTTGATGAATACAGGGACGCATTCTCACGCCACGCATTCATGATCATGTCGCCTATTATGGATGAGGATGCGGAGAAAGCTGTGCGCATCGCCAACTGTCAGGAGAAGCATCTCCCAGTGGACCCGGATTGCGAAGCAGATGCGGAGCCCTTGTCGCCTGAACAGGCGTCGCGGTTCAGATCAGCGGTGGGCCGTTTGACCAATCCCGTGTCACAGTGTCGACCGGACGTAGCGTTTACGGCGTCACAGCTCAGCCAGTATGCCTCTAACCCAAACAAGCGTCACTGGATAGCGCTGATGTACGTGCTGAATTACCTTGACTGTACGGACTTGTCACGTCTCAAATTCGTGAAGCAAAGTGATCCCCAGTTGGTTGGATACTCAGACGCAACCTTTAGTGGGAAATACGTCAAGCACCCGCATGGAGGCTATATCTGGACCTATGGCGGCTCCGTGATAAACTGGTCCTCGTGTCGTGAGCGAGGAGCGTGCGTGAATGCTTATGAGACCTCTATGCGATCCTTAACGAAGGCGCTCGAGTACGGACAATGGTTGCGCAACCTACTGGTTTCTCTAGGCGAACTAGATGCAAGTGCCAGAAATGTGCTATATGCTAACGTACAGCCGTTCTCCGATGCGCAGAACAAGGTTGTGAACAAAGACAAGGGCGCGGCGCAGCGCATGGCCTCGTACCGCGGGAAAGTTCTGAAGCATACAAACGGCGCCAATATTACGGTGCAACAGTGTAACAGGAAAAACCAACTTGCAGGAATTCTCACCAAAGTGTTACCTTGGGAGCAGTTCGGTAAGTTAGTGCCGCTCGTGGGTGTGCCTCTTGTTGAAGTTGACATTCCCCTCTATTAGCCGTTTTAGCGTAGCTGTGGTAACGTCTATTTATTTGCACGCCAACTTCGCGAGCTAGCTTGCGATTTACGTTGCCTATCGTGTAGAATTACTGCACGATACGGCATTTGTATGGCCGGCTGCTGCGCTGCGCATGTCCAACCCATCTGAGACACCCGCAACGCACAACATAGGTCGCCAACCAGCCGGTCCTTGCGTAGCGCGTCGGCTAATCACCGCGCTTTCATCTGGTGACCCTGTAAAAGCCTCAGGCAAGAGCGAACCCAGCAATTGAAAAAGAGAAATCTATAAGGGCTCTAAGGCCCGGCATAATAAAGCCACGCTATACTTATTATTACTCCACGAAGGGACCGTATTTTTTGTGAAATAGCACACTAACGAGTGTTGCTGCTCACTCTGTCGAACGTGCCTAAATGCCTGAGACGCCTAAACACTTTCCCGGGCCGCAAATTTGAAGTCCCACAAAAGCCGGGCCCTGTATATAAAGCGCCCGTCGACTCTGGACATTGCCGCCGAAGGGTCTCGAACGCTTATGTGCATATGCATGTGGATTGAAGTAAGGGTTAGTTAGCCGATCACTGTCAGCACGCAACAATAATTATATTGTAGGAAGGAGAACATCTCCTGTTTTGTAGACACCGTGCGTAGGTGCTGTCAACCTCACAATGCACACAATGCTTGCCGCAGGTTCCCGGAGGGGCTCCCCAGCCTTATGGTTGACGCAATCCACTTCAGTCAATTAGTAGAATTTCTGTATAATACGGAGGCATTAGATTCATAGGGCGTGTGATCATGATACCCCATTCCACCATCTGTGTCGTACTCCGAGATACCCTAACCTGGATCGCTGGATGAGAGCCCTAACATTAATGATACATAAATAAAGCTCGGGCGGCCTCCAGTCGCGAATACGCGTCAGACCACCTCCTAATACAATGCCATCAACCAAACGACACAGGCCTCACTCAGCACCTAATCGTGCCGCGATTGCCCTCTTCGGGCCTGACGCGTGTGAGGACGTAATTGCAAATTTTAAGGCCAGACTCAGAAATGAGGTGCAGAAGCCTGAAGCGCCGAGTGACCTGAGGACCTTCGCATTCGAGGTGCGTCGTATCATATCCGACAACCCGAATGCCCTATGGCTTTTGAATCCTGTGGAGCCTGCTCATGCAGCGCACTATCAAGTCTCGGTGCGGTGCGCTTCTATCATCAAAGCACGAGTCGCGGTGGGCGACGTTACCTGGCCTAAGACTTTGTACGAGGTTCTTCACATGATGGAACGTCTCTCGCCTGAACCGTGGGATCAGTCCAAGGTCCCCAAGCGTAGCGAATTTGAGACAATGAGTGAATACCTCGAAAGGTTTACGCATTGGGTCGCTTGCTTTTTGCCTGAGGCAGTCATGCTTCCTTCTTTAGTTCGACGACTTGCCGTCCTTGCCTGGAGCGCGCACGGCGAACTCTATGACCTTAACGTGCCGGAGCTCAGCAACAGCTTTAACGCGAAACGTGCTGAGTTTCGCACAATCGAAGAAGTTAAAGCATGGTTCCTCGATCAGCGTTCCCTTCAGCCAGCACTCCGGCATGCGAACGGTAGTGAATGCAGCGGCAGTCGGTTTGTCGGGTCCACGAACAACAAGGCTCACACGCGCGTACCTTATTACGTCGTCCATAGCGCTGGCAGTCAGGAACCGGATAGGATTGTGCATCCTAAGGGGCCTGCACAGCAGTTCTTTTGGGACACATTTGTTGACGCGTTGAAGCGTAGGACGGAAGATTACTGGGCCCATGCCTCTAGCGTTACGCCGGCAAAGACTGAGGCTGACAAGCCGCCTGGCTCGTACGCGAAGGCGATAAAAGCACGCGATGCCGTATCGTGGAAAAACGCCTGCGATGCAGCAATGAACACAATTAGCAGCCGCGGGGTCTGGGAACTTGTAGACAAGCCGCAGCATGCTCACGTCCTGACTAGCCACTGGGTTTTTGAGAGACCTCTTGCTGACGCCGGCCATGCGGCAAAATATAGTGCGCAGTTAGTCGCGCATGGCTCTGAGCAGCGCCGTGGTGAAGAGTATGGCGAGACGTCTGCCGAGGCTGTGTCAAAGGATGTTGTGTATCTGATATTGGCTGTAGCCGCTGCGCACGGCTGGCGGGTTGAACAGGTTCATGTGAAGGCCGCGTTTCTTTATGGCGATCTCGAGCATGAAATCTACATGCAGCAACCAGAAGGATACAAAGATGGAACTAAGCGCGTATGCCGCCTCAAAAAGGCACTTCCTGGGCTCAAGCAGGCACCTCGACAGTGGTTCTTGAAAGTGAGTGCTTTTCTGAAAGACCTTGGTTTCAGGAAGGTGGTGCAGGCGCCTGGCCTCTTTGTGCGCTCCATTGAAGACAGGAATACCTATGTGCTGGTTTATGCGGGCCAGCTGCTCATTGCTTCTTCCACGCAGAAGGAGATGCGGCGTGTCCTATCCGCAATTGGCAATGCTTTTGAAATTAACAGGTCGGAGTCTCAGCTCTCTTATCTTGGCCTGCACATTGAGCAGACGGCGTCTGGTCTGGCCATAGATGTTCGCAAGAATATAACGAAGGTCCTTGATCAGTATAGAGACGTGTTCCAAAGCTATGTGCTCCGGGGCGCGACTCCTATCCTTCTGTCAGATTCCGTGAAAGCTGTGCGCCTTTCGCAGAACGAAAGAAATGACCTACTGCTCGACGGAAGCACCGAAGCCGTGTCACCTGAGGCGGCGCGGCAGTACAGGTCCGCCGTCGGCAGCTTGGCCTATATCGCGGAAAGGGGCAGACCTGACATGCTTTTTGCAGCGTCACAACTCAAGCAGTACAGCGCCGCGCCGAGAAAGCTTCACTGGCGCATGCTGATGCGAGCGCTAAAGTATCTCGACGCGTCTAAAGACGCAAGACTTAGCTTCAACAGGCAGGAGTATCCGAACCTGCAGGGATACTCGGCTGCCAGCCTCAGCGGAGAATATGCCAAGGTCCCGCATGGAGGGTACCTCTTGTTCTATGGTACTTCTCTAATCAAGTGGGTCTCACGGCCTGAACGCGAAGTGTGTGCGAGCGCTCGCGAGGCGAGCTTACGCTGTGCACTCAGTGCCCTCGAGTACGGACAGTGGGCGCGCAGCCTACTCGTCAATCTGGGTGAAATGAACAGTGGTCTCTTTAGTATCCTCCGCACGGACATGCCGAATGGCTGCAGGGAAGACAGCGCTGAGGTCCGCGATGAGGTCCGCGATGAGGAAACAAAGCGTCGCATGGCTGCTCACGGCGAGCAGATCTACAAGTACCTTAACTCTGCACTCTTTACCCTCGGGTACCGAGACGTCCTTTTCCATGACGAGCCAGACGACGTTCTCGCCGCGCCATTGTGTGAGCCCGTGCTCCTGGACAGCCGAACTAGTTAGTGCATGTGCGTGTCACTGCCGCTTCTCGTCATACTTAGAGCGTTATAAGATCTTTACTTTCCTTGTCTCACAGGCCGGTTACTATCTTTGGGGCGGGCTGGGCATGTCCAGAATCGGCCAACAGTCGTTGACAAGAGTCTGCCATAGCCTTCGCGTATCTAGTCTGGCCGAAGGATGCAAGCGTACGCCGCCGCGCAGGATAGGCAGGATATGCCTCGCGCCCCGTGTAGCGCCGTGATACGTTTAACCCGAGTCCTAAGGTTTTGTCGTAGCGCGGCGGCCGCTGCGTGAGCGCCTTCATCTGGACATCGTGCCGAATCCAGCGCGGCCCAACAACTATGCTATCGTATATATGGGCCTGCTTGACGTGCTCGGAGGCCCCCTCACTGCGCATGAACTCACAGGACTACTCAATTGTGCGTCTGCTGGGTGAGGGCGGGTTTGCGTACGTGTATCTTGTGCGCGAGCAGCGCAGCGGCAAGCTGTATGCGCTGAAGAAGATCCGCTGCGTGCTCGGCGGCGAGAGCGTGGCCAGCGCCATGCGTGAGGTCGAGGCGTGCCACGTTTTCCAGGACTCGCCGCGCGTCATTTCGTGCGAGGACTCGTACGTGAAGCAGGAGCAGGACGGCACGAAGACGGTGTTTCTGCTGCTGCCATATTTCGCGAGCGGGAACCTGCAGGACAGGATCACCGCGAACGTTGTCGCCGGCACGAGCTTCAGCGAGCAGCAGGTCTGGGACCTTGCGCGCAGCACGGCCGAGGCCATCCGCGTCATGCACCACCACCGCTCGACTGGCGCGCGGCGCGGCTCAGCGCCGCGCCGCGGCGACCAGCCCGAGGAGGAGTATCTGCTCGGCAGCGAGGGCGGCGACGAGCTCGCCGAGCTGAGCCCCTACGCGCACCGCGACATTAAGCCGGCAAACATCATGTTCGCCGACAGCGACGGCAGCGACGTCGTGCTCATGGACCTTGGCTCGTGCTCGCCCGCGCGCGTGCATGTGGCCACGCGGCAGCAGGCCGTCGAGCTGCAGGACATCGCTGCCGAGCACTGCACGCTGCCGTACCGCGCGCCAGAGCTCTTCGACGTGCGCACGGGCATCCATATCGACGAGAAGGTCGATGTCTGGGGCTTTGGATGCACGGTCTATGCCCTCATGTACTCCGTGTCGCCGTTCGAGCGCGAGGAGCAGGTCGCTGGCGCGAACATCAACATCGCCATTGCGCGCGGCAAGTTCTCGTTCCCGGATACGCCCGAGTACTCGCCGGCGCTGCGTGGCCTCGTACAGAAGTGCCTGCAGGTAGACGTGGCGGCGCGGCCGAGCATTGACGACGTGCTCGAGCTTATTGACGCGCGCGCGAGCCCTGACGCACCCACATGAGTGCGGCGCTAGGGTTCAGCCCGGGGGGAATGGGAGTAGCACATGTGCGCGTGAATACACATATAATTCCCTGGTTGCAGGGCTAGGGCGCGTGCTCCAGTACGTGTCGTCAACAGCAGCACTGCCTTTCCTGCATTGTCACCGTCCGTACAGCAGCACACTTGCGATTCCCCTGGCTCGGCCCGCAGCTCTGTCCCAGCTCAAACGCACCGCCCTAGAAAATTGCGCACAGCAGCACGACTTGAGTGGCGCAAATGACAATTGAGTCCGCGCAAACGAACTTCACGGGCCAGAAGGGCTGGAACGACCTCACGCCCGAGGCCCTGGGCGTCGATCCGCAGGCGCTGCCGGACCCGATGAACATCGACGAGAAGAAGGAGTACTTCGACATGCTCGT
>JANIVK010000037.1:0-66953 GCA_030555795.1 Entelexis sorbosivorans | reverse complement strand
TCTCGCCGGCCCGCACGGCGGCGGCAGCCATGTGCCGCGCGCGCGCAGCGTCGAACGCGGCGCGCTTCGCCGCGTCCGTAAGCACGGCCAGGGCCTGGCCCAGCAGGTCGAACTGGTCGGCCGCGGCGTCGTCCGGGTTCTTATCGGGGTGGTACTTCAGCGCGGCTCGCCGGTACGCCTTGCGCACCGTGGCCTCGTCGGCCGACGGCTCAATGGCCAGCACGGCGTACCAGTCCACAAACGCCATTCTCGCCAAACAAAGATGGCAGGGCAAGGGCCTAACGGATCGCGCGTGCGTGAATAAGAAGAAGCAGCAGCAGCAGCAGCAGCAGCGTAACATGCGCCAGTAAAGCACGCGAAGCGAGTCTGCGAGTGCCTGGAAGTTGGGCCGCGGGTCGGCATGCGGCTCGCGTCAAGCGCGGGCTCACGAAGCTAAGCATTAATGTCAGTTTTAAAATAGTATTTAGGTCAACCCGTAGGTTTTAGCATGCGATGCCGGGCAGGCCGGCGTGCTGCGCGACTCGCCGCGCCGCGCCGCACATTAGAGCAGTCACCTCGCGCGCGCGGCGACCGCCGGAACTGCGGCTGGCGCGCCGGCACTGTTCAGGACGAGGATCCACATGAGCGCGATCTGGCACACAAAGCCGTAGATGAACAGGAACACAATGCGCTGCTGCTTCTTGCTGCCCTGCACGGACGTCACAGCGCTGTCCGTGCTGGCCGCCTGGTTCTCGGGCAGAAGCACATAGCGCAGCGAGCGCAGCATGAACACGCCCACGGCCAGCGCCGAGTACGCAAATACGCCCCATTTCACAAGGCGGCTGCGCGTGAACAGCGTCACGAGCACCGTCAGCGTCACAGGCACAAATTTGTACCCGGAGTATGCAAACAGGTCGAACAGGGACGATCCCGATGCGCCGAGCAGGTACGCACACAGCTTCAGGGCCACAAGCTCGGCAATCTCGAACCCAATCGCCTTCGACGTAACGAGCCCGAACAGGCTCGGGTGGAACACGCCGGCCAGGCCCTGCACAAGCCCGGACACGAGCACAAACGTCGAGAACGCCATGATGGGAATGTACATGTCTGGCGCGTTAAGGTCCTCGCTGGGCAGCGCGTAGGCGCTGACGCCGCTGGCGCCGGCCACGGGCTGCCACTGACGCGACCACTGCCGCACACGCCAGGGGAACAGCAGGCGCCCGAGCTTGCGCAGCACGTACGCGTTCGTGACCTGGAAGTAGTACTGCAGCGACGACACGTAGTAGGCGTAGATGCCAAAGTTCTGCGAGATGTAGCGCTGCCCATAGTCGAAGGCCATGCGCCCGATCTCGGTGTTGCCCATGAGCCCGCCAAGCGGATTGTATGCGTCGGCGCCGGGCGGCCCCTGACCGGGCGGCGCCGCCGACTGCGCGTGCATGTACGGGTCCTGCGCAGCGTACGCAGGTTGCTGCTGGGCGGCGTAGCCGGCCTGCTGGTATGCGTACGGACCATTCGCCGCATCAAAGTTAATGCGGTGCTGGGGCACAGGGTGGTGCAACGGCGGCGACTGCATTTCGTAGCGCGCGCGTCTTGTAGGCAGGTCAAGCAGGTCGCGCGGGCTGAGCGTTACGTGGTAGCGGCCAGAGTTCGCCGCAGTGGGCGTATCGTGCGGCCGGCGCGCGCGGGAGCGCTAGGCCAGCTTGACGCGCCCGCCCAGCCGCGCATGCCTACTGGCCTGGCATGAAGAAGTGTTTAACTGTGCACTGCTTCTCATATTACAAGTGCCTTGTATAACGAATTGCGGCTGCAGTGGGGCTGCATTGAGCGCCGTGCTTCGCGTCCTTGACCGTATCGTGCTGCTAGCGCGCGCGGGCTGCGCGGCCTTGTTTCGTAGCGAATAACGCAAACACTAATTAACACTCGTTATATAAATTACGAGCTGCGAGGGAGGCCCCCGCTAGCACGCGGTTGATTCCACGCGGCAGCCAATTCAGCGCCCAGGCGCTCCGCTCTCCCAACCACACACGCCCAACGAGCCCACCGTAAGCACACCACCACCCTTCCTTCCTGTCCCCCATGCGAAAGGCAGTACTCGCGCGCCAGGCCGCGCGTGCCTACTCGACGACCCACTTCGGGTACAAGACGGTTGCCACCGAGGACAAGGCGAAGCTCGTGGGCTCCGTTTTCTCGAATGTGGCCGCGAACTACGACTACATGAACGACGCGATGTCGGCCGGCGTGCACCGCCTGTGGAAGGACCACTTCATCAGCAAGCTCGACCCAGGCAAGCGGCCTGCCGGCGAGCCGTTGCGGTTCCTCGACATCGCGGCCGGCTCGGGCGACATCGCGTTCCGTATCCTTGAGCACGCGGCCAAGCAGCACGGCGACTACGAGTCGCAGATCACGATCTCCGACATCAACCGCGAGATGCTGGCCGAGGGCGCGAAGCGGTTCGAGACGACGAAGTATCGCCAGGGCTCGCGCCAGGGCGAGCGCGTGAGCTTCCTTGTCGCGAACGCAGAGACGCTCGACACGATCCCGGACGCATCGCAGGACATGTACACGGTCAGCTTTGGCATCCGCAACTTCACGGACATCCCAAAGACGCTGCGCACGGCCTACCGCGTGCTGAAGCCAGGCGGCGTTTTCGCGTGCCTCGAGTTCTCGAAGGTCACAAACCCCGTCCTCGCGCAGCTTTACTCGGCGTACTCGTTCAACGTCATTCCGCTGCTCGGCCAGGTCCTCGTGGGCGACCACGACTCGTACCAGTACCTTGTTGAAAGCATCGACCGCTTCCCGGACCAGGAGACGTTTGCCGGCATGATCCGCGACGCAGGCTTCGTGACGAATGGCAGCGGCTACGAAAACCTCACGTTCGGCGTTGTGGCCATGCATGTGGGCGTAAAGCCGCCGCTCGAGGCCGAAAAAGCCGAGGCCGACGCGAAGACGCCGGAGCCGGCCGCGCCTGCCAAACCTAACTGAATCTGTATATATAGCTCGAGCTGAATGGCGGGCACGTTGAAGTGCCTGGCAGTTGTCCACACGTTACACAAACGCTATTTTCACGCGGTGCATGGGTCTAAAGAAGTGCATAGATAGATACATACTCCTAGCCGACCAATGAGGCGGCTAGGCGCACCGGCAACCCCAGCGCCACAGATTAAGCAGACAGACACCCACACATGGCGCCGTGCACAATGGTGTGTCTTGTGCACTCATTGGCGCGGTCGCAAATCAGTGTTTACCAAATAAAGCAGCCAGTTCGTGCCACGCTGCGCTGCCCTTACCGCCTTGTCTCACATCAACAACTGTCGACAATGCGGGCCAAGCTGGGAAAGGTGGCCGCCCGGCCAACGCCGCACGGGCTGCGCGTAATGAGCTATAACGTGCTGTCACAGCGTGCGGCTCGTCGTGACGACTACCGTACAAATGGGGAGGCGATTCTGTGGCCCGAGCGATTCCCGGCCATAAGCGAGGAAATCATTGCCTACGACCCAGACATCTTGCTTCTGCAGGAGGTCGATGAACCACAGCTCGACGAATGGAACCAGCTTCTCTCTTCACCACCCCTTGGTATGACCTACCGTTTCGAGCGCAAGCCGGTTGAGTTTCACGGAGTACTGGTCGCAGTCAAGGACAGTATCTTCGAAATTGTAGACGAACATATCGAGGACTACAATCATCCAGAAGACGTTCCAAGTCAAGCATGCAAGGATAAATGTTCTGGCTTATTGCTGCTCGTTGAGATAAAGGATACTCGTGCCCGTCTAGCCATTGGCACTACGCAGCTATGTGCACATCTCGTCGACGAGTTTGAACGAGCAAGGCAACTCCTCTACTTTGTGGTGGCCGCGGATGATTTTCAAAGGCGGCGCAATGTTGTTGGCTCTGTGCTAGGAGGCAGCTTCAACACAACGCCGGGCAGCCCCGCCTACGAGCTGCTCGAAACAGGGAATATCAAGGAACACGGACTGAGCGAGCTGGTTGCCAGGTCAAGACGGCGAAGCTACGCCTCCGTCAGTTGGCGCGACATCCAGAGGCTAGAGAATGAGATTCAAGCATGGGGTCTGTCGGCGCGGACTAGCTGCTACGCTGCCCTCGCCGACGAGCCCGCGTTCACTAAATGGACGGAAAAAGTCCGCGAGACCGTGGACTACATCTTTGTCTCGAAAGAGCTGAAACCGACGTCCGTCATGGCCCTCCCAGCACCCACAGATGTAGGCCCAGAACCCAGCTCCTTACCGCGGTCTCGTCAAGGCAAGGGGCACCCGAGCGACCACCTTCCGCTCGTGGCTAATGTTCAGCTTTTGTCAACTGAAGTGAAATTTGAGCCGGAGGAGAGTATTTTCAGCAACCAAATGCTAGATCTCATGTGATTCTGTTCAACACGGTGCACGACTCAAAGTCTGAAGGAAACGCTCATTGCACCTTATTTTTTGTACGGACATGATGGAATCTGAAGTACTTAAGGTACTTGCTGACCATAAGAGTCCATTTTCACCGCAGTCGTCTTTAATACATGAGAGATAGCACGTAAACGTCTTGTTGCCTTGTGAGACATACGGCTGCTAGTTCCCGGATTGCGTTTCGTCGCGGTCAACTGAAAAAGCCGTCTCAGGGGTTTGAAATGACTATTCAGTGTATCAGCATGCCCGTTGTCGACTACGAAAGTTACTTAGAACGATGAGGTTTCTCATAGAGGTGATCAAGGTGAGTTATGCTGCCAAGAACCAATAAATTAGTGCAAGCTCGGTTACATCGAAACTTGAGGGGGAATCGGGAGGAGAGATTCCTTCATAAAGGCGTGAAAAGGGCAGCGCCAATCATGTATAAGAGGTATTATGAGGATCCCAGGAGACTTATGGATGGCTCAGTCGATACCACCACTTGAATTATAAATTCGACGTATTATCAGCGTGCCTATTGACTCGAATGGTGATAGATGCAGATATGCGGGAGAGTTAAATTCTGATCTTCGGGATATGTATGAAAACTGATCTACATTACGAATGAGGTAATAACATCCCGACGAATCGGTCGCCTTCCACTACGCACTCCATACGAAGCCTACGAACAATGCGGGCAAAGCTGAGAACGGTTGCTAACAAGCCAAAGACTCGCGGGCTCCGTGTTATGAGCTATAATGTGCTCTCGGAGAGCCTGGCTCGCCGTAGCCTCTACCCTACCAACGGGGACGCGATCCTGTGGTCCGAGCGGTTCCCTGCCATCTGGGAGGAAGTTGTGGCATATAGTCCGGACATCCTGTTTCTACAGGAGGTCGATGAGGCACGGCTGAATGAATGGGCCGCGCTACTGAAAAGGGAGCCGCTTGAGATGACCTATTCCTACACGGCCGGACCGAACAAGAGCCATGGTCTCATTGTCGCGATTAAAGATAGCAGCCTCGAAATAATTGTCGAGCAAGGCATCGACTACGATGATATGAGGCTCCCACCGCCGCAGATACGCACCCAATGCTGTTGCCAGCTGTGGGTCGTTGAGCTCGTAGACTGGGACATACGCCTCGTTATCGGCACTACGCACCTCTACTGGCATCCCGACGGCGACTACGAACGAGTGAGACAGGCGCTTATCCTCATGGAGGCGGCTTTGAGCCTCCAGGATGAATACGGTGCCATGGGCATTGTGCTAGGGGGTGACTTCAACTCGACACCCGGCAGCCCTGCGCACGAGCTCCTCGAGTACGGAAGCCTTAGTGAAGATGCTTTGGACGTCGTGAGATACAGCGTAAGGACGCGGGACTTTGGGCTCTACGAGCAGAGCCGCCCGACGCTAATCAGGCGCGGCGCAGTTAAGAAGCTAAGAGAGTTTGCAGACGAACTCGATCCGCCGGCCCTGACGAGTTGCTATGGTGAACTCAGGGGTGAGCAGGCGTTCACGAATTGGACAGACAACTTTCGCGACACCTTGGACTATATCTTTGTCTCCGAACAGGTGAAACCAAAGTCTGTCATGGTCCTGCCGCAGCCCGGCCACATGGGACCGGAGCCTAGCTCCCTGCCACGCTCACGCGGTGGCAAGGGCTATCCTAGCGACCACCTTCCGATTGTGGCCAATATTCAGGTGTAAAGCTCCTTCTTCCTCTTCCTCTTCCTCTTCCTCTTCTTCTTCTTCTTCTTCTTTTTCTTGTTCTTCTACTTCTACTTCTACTTCTACTTCTATTCTACTTCTACTCTACTTCTACTCTACTAATACTCTACTAATACTACTACTAATACTAACTACTAATACTACTACTCACGAATGATTTTTTGACGTGGGTGCTACCGCCAGTAAGCACAACAAACCAGAACGGAGCGGCTGCATGCACCCTCGATCCTCCCATCAGTCCCGTCGGCGATCACCCTAACCTCATCGTAACCGGGCGTTGTAAGGGATGAAGACTTTTTAACTGATGTGACAGACATTAAACCCCCAAGGCAGTTAACGTTACTGCCAATGGAAATAGACAGCCGATGAGACAGGATGGCTACTTATATAGCTCATCATATATTCGCACGTTAGCCAATGTGGGGCATCTCGAGAAGTAGACCTACGACAGGTTTACCTTTGGCCCTCGTTGCGCTAGCGAAAGGTATAGTCTATTTTTAGAGAGTCAAAAATTGTGCCATCTCCGAGGGAGGCCGGTCCCGTTTGCTGAGAAAAGTGAATTAGGAGCAAGCGACCGCGCACACATCAGAGCTGCCGGGGCGTTCAGCGTATCTGCAGTGCCATACTACGCGGTATCAATATGCAGCGTAGAAGTGCCCTATGGGCGGAAAACTACCGGTAGACTCTGATGTCTTCATCGGAGCTTCAGTTCGCGGGAAAGAAAAAACCTGTCCCCCAAATAATTAGATTACTCAAGCTTCGTTTTTTCCAGAGAAAAAGAGATTGCGCCGTCGTACGCTGCGCGGCTCTTTGTCCTTGTGATGTTCTGTTTCTATGCCATTGTGCTCCAAAGCAGATTGGGAGCGTTTTGAGTCTTTCCGTCAATAGAACACATTTGGGCACTTAATACGCTTCTCCTTCCCTGAATGTCAATATCGTATCCATGAATTAGCTGTCTACAGTTCAGGGAGCCCGCGGGAAACGAGCTATTTGTTTATGTCAGGTTATAGTATCTACCCGTGCCCACTACGCACCTGCGGCCTTGCCCAAGCACATAGGACTCCATGAAGGGAAAGGCGATTGAAATGTGATTCGCTCATAGAAAGAGCACTTTTCGCAAGCAGGAACGCACGCGCTGCTTGCCTTACTCTCGCGTACGTGTCTATTTCACAAGTAGATAGCGCTTCAGCGAAAACGACCTGCGAACGACCTTAGCATTAGACTAAAATGCGCGCCAAGCAGATCTTATAAACATCATTGAGCTATGCAATTGCTTGGAATTCGGTAGGAAAGCAAATTTTTTCTTGTAATTTGTATTCGATGGGGTACTTGCTGTGCGTATGAACCTCCTGCTCAGCTGTGTCGAGGCTGTGGCAACGAACCGCTGATTATTTGCATCATATGTTGCTTGGATCAGCGTGGAAGCAGAGATAGCTTACACCCCTGGGCAGACAGGATTCTGTAGGCTATACAAAAAACAATAAGGTCGACTCCACTAAGTGAGCAGCTGAGCATTTGCGTTGTTTGTGTTGTTTATCGCGCGCTCCCTAGTGCGATGCCCTTTGTTAGTTACATTAAATAAGTGTGTAGCTCTCAGCCACAGCCAGCGTACCTTTCAAGTGCGTCGATACTCCGCGGGAATCGGACAGAGCGCCGCAAAAACAGTCAGCCGGCTTCGGCGCCCGTGATGCGTGCGCGGAACTCCTGGGCAAGCTCGCCAGCGTCGATTTCGGCCTGCCGCAACACCGCCGCCAGCTGTTGCTCGCTGAAGTTGCCGAGACTCTCGCACACAATGAGTTGCGGTGCGGCGTCACCTGTAAAGCGGAAGGCCACAGCATGCGTGGACGTGACCGACTCAAGCTTGGCCGGCGCTTCGCCGCCCACCACAGGGACGACCTGTTCATCAACCACGACATAGCTGCCCGCACAGGCCAGGCCATTAAGTGGCACGCCAGCGTCCACAAGAGCCAGCGTCGTGACGTTGATGCCCTCGGCAAGCTCTGCTACAAACGAAGTAGCCTCGTCGCGCCACGACTCGAGCAGTTGCACAACGATCTGCACGAGACTGCGTGGTAGCAGCTCGCGTTTCACAATGGCCATCACGCTCACGTATATTCTGTCCTGGATAAGCCGTTCGCGGATCTTGGGCACGCCGACATTGCGGCGGTAGTCGATGCCGAGCGTCGCCATCTGCGGCAGCTCGTCGCGGGCCTTTGGCTCGATTGGCCCGTTCACCGAGCACAGAAACCGAATCTGCCGCGGCGGCGCGCCGCGGCTCCATGCGGCGCTGCCGTCGCTATTCGCCAGAGGACCCGACATGAAATTTCACAGGATCAAGGGTCACGTTACGTCCCGCCGAGAGCTAAATAGGCGCTTGCCAGCGCCCGGCTGTAGCGGCGAGCGATGCCGACAATTCGGCCAAGCATTGCTTCTAGTTTAATTTACTGGGAGCCTGGTGTGGCATTAATATGCATTTCTGGTTTGCAGCACAGGCACGCAACTGCATGGACTGCGAGAAGCCTTGGTGACAGATCGAGAAAGTACGCGGCTTAAAACACAAAAAAAATAACTGTTTTTTTTAAAAAGGTGGCTCGACGCTAAAGACGACACAGAACCGTTATGTTAGGATCGCCGTGTGCGCCGCCACATCGCCATCGCTTGTTGCCACAGCGCCCACAGATGGGGCGTTCCACCTAACCACCATCACCGCCAGCAGCCACCCACGCGCGAACCACAACCTATTATTCGTCACAGCCACTCACCACAAAGCATCGAGGATGGCGGATCCGACGTGGAAGGCGCTGGAGGCGCTGCGCGAAGCTGGCCCACTCGTGCACTGCATCACAAACACGGTAGCGGCGAACTTCGCCGCGAACGCCGTCATCGCCGTCGGCGGCTCGCCCGTGATGGCGTCAGAGCCGACAGAGGTCGCGCAGGTCACGCAGATCGCCTCGGCGCTGACGGTGAACATTGGGACGTGCACGCCGGCCCTGCGTGATGCCATCCACAACGCCACGCGCAAGGCGAACGAGCGCGGCCTGCCGTGGGTCCTCGACCCCGTCGGCGTCGCGGCGACGCAGATGCGCCAGGACATCTGCCGCGAGCTTGTGCGCGACTTCCACCCGGCCGTCGTGCGCGGCAACGCGTCGGAGATAATGGCGCTCGCCGTGTGCACGGGCGCCGTGCCGCGCGAGTCGGCCGTCGCCGCGCGTGGCCTGGACAGCGCCGTGACGACGGAGTCCGTGCTGGCCGCCGCTCGCGCGCTGGCCGCATCCGCCGGCTGCGTCGTTGCCGTGAGCGGCGCAAACGACTTCGTCATCGACGGCAAGACGGGCCGCGTGGCGCGCGTCGCGAACGGTCACGCCATGATGGCGCAGGTCACGGCCACGGGCTGCGCGCTGACGGCAGTGCTCGGCTGCTTCCTCGCCGACACGCGCGACGTGTTCTGGGCGACCGTGCACGCGCTCTCGTACTACGCCGTCGCGGGTGAGTACGCCGCGCGCAAGAGCGCCGGCACGGGCTCCATGCACATGCACATGCTCGACTACCTGAGCAGCCTCACGCGCGACGAGTACCACGCGGCAGCGCGCCGGCCCATCGACCTGTCGCTGTATCTCGTGACGGACCCGCATCTAAACCGCGGGCGCGAGCTGTCGCACATTGTCGAGCAGGCGGTGGCCGGCGGTGCGTCCGTTGTGCAGCTGCGCGAGAAAGAGTGCGACTCGGGCGAGTTCTACGCACGCGCCGTGGCACTGAAGCGCATCTGCGACACGCACGGCGTGCCGCTCATCATCAATGACCGCGTCGACATCGCGCTGGCCGTCGACGCGGCTGGTGTGCACATTGGCCAGGAGGACGTGCCCGTGCCCGTGGCACGACGCCTGCTCGGACCGGCCAAAATTATCGGCCTCAGTGTGAGCACACCGCGCGACTTTGAGGTCGCTGCCGAGCACGCGCATCTTATCGACTACATCGGCGTGGGGCCCGTCTACCCAACGGCCACAAAGGCGAACGCTAAAAAGGATCTTGGCCTCGAGCGGCTACAAGAGGCCCTCAAAAATGTGCCGTACCTGGCAGTGGCCATTGGCGGCATCAACGCCGCGAACGCACGCGACGTCCGCAAGGTGCCCGGCGTCTCGGGCGTCGCCGTCGTGACAGCGCTGACCATGGCCGAAGACCCTGCGCAGGCGGCAGCAAGTCTCCTGGCCGAGATGAGACGATTGTAATGCTAACGTTTACAATGTATGTAGCTATAACGATTTTGACGAACCTGCCATACGAGAGAGACCGGCTGTCTGTACACGTTGATCTGCGGCACTTCAAAGGCGTATTGGCCCTTCGTCTCTGCTCTTTGCACACTCGTAACCGTGACTTATCTGAGGATGTAGGTCGACTGAATGAGTGAATTAGCTCTTGAAGCAAACAACTGCTGCTACTGTCCGCCCTTTGGCTGAGCCTCGGCTTACCCTGAGACCGCCCGCATGAAGACTGCTGTGGATAATCACACCCCAACGTGCTCATGCTAGCTCCACCATACCCAAGGTCAAGGTCAGCATTTGACGCAGACCTCAAAGTCGCGGGGCCAGCTTGTGACCGGCCATGAGCGCTATGATAACTTTTTAGCAGCTAGACTAATCTCTCTAGCAGCTAGACTAGCCTACCTTGATATATGCTGATATACTATGTTCCCGGGCCCGTTCTACTGCACCTTTGTGCACGCCCGCGTCGCGGCGCCTCCCACGTGAATTAAATAACGCACACATGGCTAACAGCTAGGCGGTTTTCCGCAAGAAAAAGCACACTCGCAGCTACGAACCCAGCTACGACGGCTGTGAAAATCTCCCTCAATTACCTGAAAGTGCTAATACATTAATGCGTCTATGCGGTACACACATGCCTAGTAACCAGTGGACCACCCCCCACCCCGATACGTAGCGTGCGTGATATTATTGCCTGCCAACCCTGCGCACGCGTGCAGGAAACCTTACCGCATTGGCACGGGTTCGAGTACCCCAGCGTCGTCAGCCTCAAGCTAGCCGGGATCCTTGCGACAAAGTCATACGCAGCATGACGTGGAGCGAGGAAGCTTGGAAGGCCGCGGAGCCTGTGTACGAGCAGATTCTTGATCTCGACTTTATCAAGCAGCTCGGCGACGGCACGCTCTCACGCGACCGCTTCCTGCTCTATCTCGAGCAGGACAAGCTGTACCTGGCCGACTACGCCAAGGCATTGAGTCTTATCAGCGCGCGCGCCGAGACCGTCCCGGACATGGAGCAGTGGGCAAAGTTCGCCATTGGCGCCGGCGTGGCCGAGCTCAGCGTGCACAACTATTTCCTCGAGGAGACAAGCGCGAGTGCCGACGCTCCGGCGCGGAAAATGGAGAAGAATCCGTCGTGCGAGCTGTACACGTCGTTCCTGCTGAAGCACGCTACGCTGTCGCCGCTCGAGGTCGCCGCCGCAGCCGTCCTGCCGTGCTTCTGGATCTACGGAAAGGTCGGCGCCTGGCACTACGGCAAGCTCGCCGAGGTCGCGAACCACCCGTTCGAGAAGTGGATCGCCGCCTACGCGGGCGAGGACTACGAGAAGGGCGTGCAGGCGGCCATCGCGTTCGCGGACCGCCTCGCCGATGCTACGACACCCGAACGCCGCGCGCTCATGACGGAGGCCTTTGTCAAGTGCTCAATCATGGAGCTCATGTTCTGGAAAGCCGCCCACGACAAGGAGCAGTGGCCCTACACGCGCGCCTAGACACCCGGAAAATACAACGACGTAGCTTTTTACATAAATGTAGCCACGAACACACTAGTCACATATTCCGCCGAGCGTGCAGCACGTAAATGTTCGGCTGGCGCTGCGTGGCGCGGGCCCAATTGCGGCGCATCCACCGTCTCGCGCGCGATGCGCTTCAAAAGCGTGCATAAAATCCCGCTGCATAGGGTTCATCTGCTGCATCCGCCTGGGTCCCGACGGCCTTTGCGGTTAGGGCAGGCTACGGGCGCCCGCTCGCCCCCGATCCCCGTTGGCGGCAGCGGGTTAAGTGCGCACAAACCGCGCGAGCAAGTCGTCAGCTTAACCACGCACTCTAACACTCCATGCATACTGCTCTGACCATCGCCGGTAGCGACTCGTCCGGTGGCGCCGGAATCCAGGCCGACATGAAAGCCTTCAGCGCGAACGGCGTCTACGCGCAGACGGCAGTCGTGGCTGTTGTCGACGAGAACACGATCAGCGTGAACGGCATCCACCAGCTGCCGCCGGCGTTCGTGCAGTCACAGGTACGTTCATGCCTTGACGATATCGGCGCCGACGTGATCAAGATCGGCATGCTGGGCAACGTCGAGGCGGCGCGCGCCGTGCGCGACGTGCTGCTCGAATACAAGGGCAAGTGTCCCGGCGTCGACAACATCGTGCTTGACCCCGTCATTGTGGCGTCCTCGGGCTCGCCGCTGCTCGAGGATTCGGCGCTTGCGTTCCTGCGCGACGAGCTAGTCCCGCTCGCGCGCATCATCACGCCGAATCTGCCCGAGGCCGAGATGCTGCTTGGACATTCCATCTCCGAGGAGCAGTTCGAAGACGCCGCGCGGGAGCTCTCGCGTCTTGGCAAGGACAAGCCCGTCAGCGTGTTCCTCAAGGCCGGACACCTCAAGCCGTCAAAAGCGGGCACGCTCGTCGACTACGTCTACAATGCCGAATCGGACGAGATCCTGAAGCTGCCGTCACCGTACGTCGAGACGCGGAACACACACGGCACTGGGTGCACACTTTCGTCGGCGCTAGCTGCAAACCTGGCCCAGGGCTACGACCTGGGGTTCTCGGCGCGAGAGGCAAAGAAGTATATCTCGCGTGCCATTGCCTCGGGCGCTGTCGTGGGCCTTGGTAAGGGCATTGGGCCAGTGCATCACTTCTTCAGCTGGTACTGAGAAAAAAAAAGAAGAACGCAAGTGAATAAGAAACGGGGACTCCTCCTACTGGGGTCGGGATCTTTCTCCCGGATAAAGCCTGAAGCCGCTGCGCGGGCGCCACGACGAGGGGCGAAGACTTGCTAGCGGTATAAAGCATAGTTACGGAGGACCTAATAGCACATAGTTCCTATATTCTAGCTTTTACATCTCGCACGCTCATTCGGTCGCTCACGCTCGCGCCTTCTTACTTTGTTTTGCATACGTCGGTTATAGCGCGCAAAACTGGTTTCGTGCTCACGAATACTGCGAGACATACGAGCGTGACATATCCGCTAATATTTTGCCAATTGTGTACCCACTCATTCAGCGCTCCACGAGCTCTATAATTACAGCTTACCCTCATTACGGATCCGCCATCCAACCCGTACCCTGAAATTACATCGAGGGCGCGAAAACCTCACGCGTCGCGTCTAAACACCGCTCAGTCTGTCCAGGTCCCCCATCAAGCATGGCTCACTTTAAACGCGGCGAGAAGCCGCAGTACATGGACGTACCGTCAGCTGCGTCGCGCCTCGAAAGCGCGCGCGTCGTTGACGAAATCGACGCCAAAATGGGCTTTGAGCGCTTCGAAACGGGCGCGCCACGCGTGGGCTGGCTCGTCAACTTTCAACCCACGATCTTGTTCGACGACACGGCTGACACGTCAGCGAATGGCCGCTCGGCAGTCGACTTCTACTTCCTCGACGAGGAGGGTGGCTACTTCAAGTCCGCTGTCCAGTACGACCCCTATTTCTATGTGCGCTGCGCGGGACGCGACGCCGAGGTCGAAGAGTATCTGCGTAAGCGATTCGAGGGCGTGCTCAAAACGACACGCCGCGTCTGCAGAGAGGATCTGCGACTGCCAAATCACCTACTTGGCAACCAAGTCTCCCTCGTAGAGTTGCAGTTCTGGAACGAGCAGGACATGTTCGCCGTGCGTCGCGCGCTCCAACCGGTCATAGCCGTAAACAAGAAGCGCATTGAGACATACGGTGACTCGTTGAGTGACCGCGAGGACCCGAGTGCTCTCATCGTAGACCTGCGTGAGCACGACGTGCCCTACCATGTGCGCCTCACGATCGACCTCGATATCCGCGTCGGAAAATGGTACCGCGTCACGGCGCCGGGGCCGCAGAGTGCGCAGCATGACACAATGCGCCTTGAAGAGCTGACAGACCGTATTGTGCGTGCCGATCCCGTCGTTATGGCGTTTGACATCGAAACGACAAAGCCGCCGCTCAAGTTTCCGGACGCGCGTTCCGACGCCATCATGATGATCTCATACATGATCGACGGCCGCGGATACCTCATTACGAACCGCGAGATCGTCAGTCAGGATATCGGCGACTTCGAGTACACACCGAAACCCGAGTTCAAGGGCGAGTTCACCATCTTCAACGAGCCAACGGAGAGCGACGTGCTCGTGCGCTTTTTCGAGCACATCCGCGACGAGAAACCAACAGTTATCGCTACGTACAATGGTGACTCGTTTGACTGGCCCTTTGTTGCAGCGCGCGCTGCCGTACACGGACTCGACATGTACGCCGAAATCGGTTTCAGGGTCGACAACGAGGGCGAATATAAGAGCTCGTACTGCGTCCACATGGACTGCTTCCGTTGGGTCAAGCGCGATTCGTACCTGCCGCAAGGCTCCCAGGGCCTGAAGGCCGTCACAACGGCAAAGCTCGGCTACAACCCGCTCGAGATCGACCCCGAGCTCATGACCCCGTACGCGGCCGAAAAGCCTCAGGTACTCTCCGAGTACTCGGTTTCTGATGCTGTGGCAACGTACTACTTGTACATGAAGTACGTGCATCCCTTCATCTTTTCGTTGTGCAATATTTTGCCTTTGCGGCCAGACGAGGTTCTGCGCAAGGGTACCGGCACCCTTTGTGAAATGCTGCTCATGGTGCAAGCGTACCAAGGGAACATTGTGCTGCCTCATAAGCATACTGACCCGCCCGAGCGCTACTACGACGGCCACTTCATCGAATCGGAAACTTACGTCGGCGGCCACGTAGAGTCTCTTGAGGCCGGCGTCTTTCGCAGCGACATCCCTACAAACTTCAACGTTAACACAGGCGCTATTGACGAACTGCTGGATCAGTTGGATGCCGCCCTTAAGTTCACCATCACCGTTGAGAACAACATGCCGCTGGAAAAGGTCACAAACTATGATGCAGTGAAGAACGAAATCGAGTCAATGCTCATTGCGCTAAAGAATGAGCCCAAGCGCACAGAGGAGCCGCTCATCTACCACGTTGACGTCGCCTCAATGTACCCCAATATCATGACCTCAAACCGGCTGCAGCCAGACTCTATGAAGAGTGAACGCGACTGCGCCATGTGCGATTTTAATGTGCCGGGCAAGACGTGTGACCGTCGACTGCCGTGGTCCTGGCGCGGTGAGTTCTTCCCACCGAAGCGGGATGAGGTCCTCATGTTGCAGCAACAGCTCAAACGCGAGATGTTTTCGAAGACATCAACAGGGGGCCGCTACGCAGATGGCGGCCGCCGCTCCTGGGATGAACTGTCCAAAACTGAGCAGGTCGCTCATTTGAGGCAGCGTGTTTCCGATTATAGCCGCAAGGTCTACCACAAGTTGAAGGAATCGGAAACAGTTGAGCGTGAAGCTATCATCTGTCAGCGCGAAAATCCGTTTTACGTGAATACGGTGCGAGACTTCCGAGATCGGCGCTACGAGTTCAAGGGAAAGCAGAAAGAGTGGAAGCAGAACCTGTCAAAGGCAGACTCTGCTACATCCAAAGAGGAGGCTGCCAAAATGGTAGTGCTTTATGACTCTCTGCAATTGGCACATAAGGTCATCCTCAATAGCTTCTACGGCTATGTCATGCGCAAAGGCTCTCGCTGGTACTCTATGGAGATGGCCGGCGTCACTTGTTTGACAGGTGCAACCATTATCCAACTCGCACGTAGCATGGTCGAGCGGCTGGGGCGTCCCCTGGAGCTTGACACCGACGGTATTTGGTGTATTCTGCCCAAAAGCTTCCCCGGAGATATGAGTTTCGAGCTCGTTGGTGGAAAGAAGATTCCATTCGCTTACCCATGCGTAATGTTGAACCATCTCGTACATGAGAAATTCACAAATCACCAATACCAGACATTGGTTGACCCGGAAAACTTGATATGGGAAACTAGCAGTGACAACACAATCTTCTTCGAGGTGGATGGCCCCTATAAAGCAATGATGCTGCCTTCAAGTCGCGAAGAAGGCAAGGGCCTGAAGAAGCGTTACGCCGTATTCAATTTTGATGGCTCCTTAGCCGAGTTGAAGGGTTTCGAAATGAAGCGCCGAGGCGAGCTGCAGCTGATCAAGACGTTCCAGACACAGATATTCTCGCAATTCCTCAAGGGCGAAAGCTTGCAGGAATGCTATGCAGCGGTTGCAAAGGTTGCTAATGCGTGGCTTGACGTGCTCGATTCTAAAGGAACTACACTCGAAGATGTCGACCTTATGAGCCTGATCAGTGAAAACAAAAGTATGTCGAAGTCTCTGGAGGAATATGGTGCTCAGAAATCAACGTCTATTTGTACAGCACGGCGCCTTGCAGAATTTCTTGGTAAGGAGATGGTCAAGGATAAGGGCCTCGCTTGTCAATACATCATTAGCGCCGAGCCTTCACACGAGCCGGTGACGAATCGAGCCATTCCCATTCAGATTTTCAATGCTCCCCCAGCCAAAAAACAGGAGTTCTTGCGGCGATGGCTCAAGAAGCCCCAGCTTGTGGATTTTGACCCTCGAGCTATCATAGACTGGGCATATTACCGCGAGCGACTGAGTGCCACTATTCAGAAGTTGGTAGTTATTCCTGCAGCGCGACAGAAAATCCCTAATCCGGTTCCACGAGTTGCACCTCCCGCCTGGCTAGCACGTCGCATCGCGAACGAGAGCGACGGCTTAAAACAACAAACAATTGGTTTCGCTATTGCGAAGAAAGAGGATGTCGACCCTTGGGGGAGCAGTGAGACTCTGGTTGATATTGAGGACACGCTCACGGCATCAACCACCACTCCGACCTCACAAGGTGCAGCGCGTAAAGCGGTGGTGAAGCGTAAGGTGGCCGAAGTCGATCCTCCTGAGGAGATTATCAGTGCCGAACACGCCCCAAGCCCCGATGTGGACTATCGTTCTTGGGTCGTGTACATGAAACGCGTGTGGCAGCAGAGAAAGGCTCAAAATGAAGCGCGTCGGCAGCTATTCGGTCCTCAGGTTGGTGGGAAGCGTGCGCATGGCATTCAAGGCCTCATTAGGCAGCAAACAGAGTCGGCATGGGCTTCTGGCGGTGGAATCTGGCGAATCATAGGGCTGAGGCCGTCTTCGGATCCAGGCAAGGTTCAGGCCTCTGTATATGTGAATGGCCGACTCCAGACCGTAAGCATTCTGGTACCACGCACGCTCTTCGTGAAGATGCGCACTAACCACGCGCTACCGCAACTACCTTCCGGGGTCTCTGCGGAGCCAAGTGATTGGGTGCTGCCATCGGGAAGCACAGCTCCGACGCTATACCGCGTCGTCATGACCGAGCAGCAGTTCCAAGCCGAGCAAGTGCGGGCCAAGGGGCTATTTAAGAACCGAGGCGTTGAGAATGTTTATGAACAGCATATTAGTGCGGTAGACCGTGTTCTTCTGAAGCTAGGTGCTTATTGCCGGCTTGAGACGAACGGAAGCATCGGTCTGCTTGGCCGTGGCCTTGACACAGGTTTCGAACTTGACTGGCTTGAGGAGGTTCCGGGCGAGGGGGTTCAGGACAGCGACCCCGTACTGGACTACGCTTTCATGCAACACACCGAAGTCCACGGGCGCCACATCGTGGTTTTCGCTACATCGTGGGCGGATACCGTCACCGTGCTAGAGTATGTGCCAAGGGCATCTGTTGGTACCGGAGATTGGTCCGTGAATCTTGCATCGGAGTACGCTTCTCAACTTGCGCTATACAAACCTGAGCAACCACTGTTTAAGCTACCGGTTACAATCCAAGTGTCGAAACCCGAAGTTCAGACGGACCTGAGGAAGTACTGGAGTGCAGTTGCCAAAAAGCTGACCGAGATCATGGCGCAGAAGCCGCGATCCGCAGTTTCCATTGTGCAGAGCAGCCGGGGACTCGCATGGCTAAACGTAAGGCTTCGGGTACTCCGAGATCTTCCAGTAGTTAGTATGGCTAGTCCCCCTGGCTCGGTATTGCCTTCAGTGGGGTGGGAAGCTATGCTTGCGAAGAGGGTTGCTAAGGCGTTCTTGCGCATCCAGTATTCTCTGCAGACAATGCGCACTTTGGCTGAGCATGTAAATGTACCTTTGAGCAATCTGCCTATTGGTGACGATGTGCGGCATGCAGTTGACATCGTATATGCTCGTCGGCTAATTGCTGCAAAGCATGTGCTCTGGTGGGGAGAGGCGCATACCAATTCAGTGCTAACAGCCATTGACCTCGATAATGCTGCGAAGGACCTGAATACACGCAAGAACGACGAGTCCGGCATTTATCCACATGTGTGCCTCGACATGTCTCTGTCGAATCTTGTTGTGAACACGATTCTCACCTCGCCTTATCTCACGGCCGCTGAGGGCACAGAGCAGGCTGATCCCATGCTGCTTGTGGATGCGTTTAGTCCCGTAGCCTGGCGCAGCCTGGTGGCGCTAACGCGCGAATGGTGGCAGCAAGCATCGAGCGGCGACGAGGCCGCAGATCTTTGTGTTCAGCAGCTTTCTGGATGGGTCGCGTCGCCAGGATCCCAACTCTGGACGCCAAAACTCGCGCACCAAATACACGCACTCAGCCAGAAGGCCCTCTCGCAGCTTGCTGTGGAGCTACAGAAGTTTGGTACAAGCGTAATCTACTCGGAGCGTGATGGGCAACGGTTGCTTGTCGCAACAACAAAGAAGTCGGCGCCGATGGCTCTGGCATTCGGAGGCCTTGTGGTGAAGGAGATCAAAAGTAAGGACATGTTCACCTACCTTGATATCTCGGTCGATGAAGTCTGGGACTTCCTGGTTTGGATGAATAGCACTAATTTCTGTGGTCGGCTTCTGAGCAACTCGGGGACGGAAGATAGTGTGGGCGAGCTTGAGTATACGTCGACGTGGCAGATTGCTGAGTACCTGCCTCCGATGCTGCAAGACGAGTTCCTGGAATGGGTTCTGCAGTTTATGGCCATAATTGCTGAGAAGAAGGATTCAGCATTGTCGGCTCCAGGCGGCGGGAGTACGAAGCCTATTCCTGCGGATTTCATGCAAAACGCCCTTCAGCGCTTAGAGAGGCCCTTGACGAACCGTGTGCGACAACTTCAAGGCAGGTACCTTGACGCCGTGTCGCGCGGTGAAGACAGTGCCGATTTCGCCATGCCTGTGAGGGCCGGTTCGCGACCCGACATCACACCTGATGGGCCCGTACTTGCATTTGTGAAGACCTTGACGGCAGTGTTTTCGTTGACAAATGATTCTGACGAGTTCACACAAGTCCGGCGCAAGTTGTTAGCTATGCTTCAGGTTGGCGACTTCGATCCTGCGGCTCAATTCCGTGATCCAGCTGCAAAGCTGGTGATACCAGAAGTAGTGTGTGGTACGTGCATGGCATGTTCTGATGTCGATGTATGCAGCTCTGATACAGCGAACTTCACGTTCTCGTGCCCTAGTTGCCACTCTGACCTTGACCGCGTGCTTCTTGAAGAGCGGCTAGTTCAGATGCTCGTAACAGCGATGGCCGGATTCCAGCTGCAGGACTTGACTTGCATGAAGTGCGGCAAGGTGCGGCCGAATGATCTGGCCGTCCATTGTCCGTGTTCGGGTCAGTTCCGCGAGACCAAGCCGATGCAGGAGATCCAGAAGGAGGTGGCTATCTACCGGCATGTGGGTAACTTTTACGGGCTACGTCTGTTGAACGACCTCATAACGCAGTGCTGATTTCATGTTTTGAAAGCGGGTGCGTATTTATTATTTATTCGTTAGAAACTTATGTTGAAACTTATGTTGCAACCAAACTCGAAGTCGAGTCCGCGGCGGGCACTGACAGTAGGCGAACTGTTTTTTTTCTTTTCAGTAACTCGGCTATATACGTCCAATGCTATGTAATTAGGCCATCTGCTTGCACTTCCAGTTAGTTTGGTCGAGAAGAGGCAGCGAAGCACCCAGGCACCAGCCCAGCTCATTCCCATTGATCTTCTTAGCGATTCGCACCTCGCGGTGGCCCTTAATTTCGTAGCCAGTGCGCAGCAGCGCGTCCATATAATTAAGCTCTGTGCACCACTGGGGGTTGTTCTGCAGAGCCTTGACGGCGCCCTCGTGCGCCTCAAAGGCCGAGTAAGCTGCCGAGCCCTGGCACACCAAAGACGTGAGTTGGCGCATCTCGTCGAGGCTGAACGACTGTGGCATTCCTAGCGGTGCTGTACGGTCGTAAAAGTACGAAAAGACATACATGTCAGAGTCGACCGGGAAGGCCTCGAGGAGTCGCGGCTGGTGAACACCGCCGAATGCGCAAGGCGGGTTCGCGCAGATAGCCTCCTTATCGAGAATCTTCTCCGCAAATGAGCGGCACTGCACAGGAGAGAACACGGTGGGACCCTCGAATACAACATCCTGCTTCTTCAGGTTGTCTCCATCCTTCGTGACACTGCCGTCCGGAACCTCCATGTTCACTGTGAGCGTCGTATTAGTCGGCAAGCACGGGTTCCTGTACACAGCCTTGGGCCCCTGCTGCGCGACAATTTCGCGATTGATCTTCTCGCGTGCTTCGTTCATGCCATAGCCCAAGTACGAGTGTTGGTAGAGCGCGAAGTCTCGGCCGCCGAAGCTTAGCTCGTACTTGTGGTCACCATCTGCCAGTTTCTTGTGCGCATCCTTGAACGTGGGCTCAAACACGATCTGCGTCGAGCCGCCGCCCAGATCAAATACAGCTACGGTGGGAGTCTTGTCCGACGATCCAATGTTGCCCAAAAGGAAGTTGGCCGTGACCCATGCATAAACACCCTCATCCTCACCACTCATGATGGAGACGCCGTCGTCCTCCACAACCGGGAAGGGATATTTCTCCGTCAAGTATGTACGCACAGCCGCCAGAATGGCGTCGGAGCCTTCCTTACCGAGCTTGCGCAGGCCTGCAGTGGCCTTCACAGCAATCGGCGAGCAGCGCTGCAGGTCCTCGGGCACGCTCTTCACTGCAACCGCCAGCAGCGGCTCAAGGCTCTTCGCAGCTGCTTGCGGATCGTTCGGGAACGCCGACAGGCCCGGCTCAAGCATCTTGAACTCCTCATTTACGAGGCGTGGCATCTTCTCACAGTTGTTGAAGTGGTAGACATGCACACGCGAGCCCGACGAGCCCGCGTCGATCATGACGACGTACTGGTTCACGGGCTTCTTGCCGTCGTACGACTTCGTGCATTCAAACGCGCTGGCTGCGTCGGGTGAGTTGGAAAGGGCGCCGCTGCTGCTGCCGCTGCTGCTGCTGCTGCTGCCGCCTCGTCCAACAGACGGAATGTACTTCGCGTAGTCGGGGCTGTACGCCGTGGGGCCGAGAATGCCCCAGAGCACGAGGCCACCAAGCAGAATCGCACCGACAAAGCCGGTTACTTTAAACCGCGTAGAGTACTGCATCCGCCGCTTGATGTGGGGATTATCGAGATCAGAGATGGGCAAAACACTGCTCATTTCACTCGCTGTCCGCGGCCGGTTTTACGTGGTTTGGAGCAATTTAAGCCCCTTTTGTCACGACCCTACCTAGCCGGATCTGACGCGTCCTGTTCTGCTGGACCAGCTCAGGTGACCTAATTAGATACGTGTCACGGTAAGGGTTGATGCACGCGACCCTTGCAGCGAACTCACAGATTGCACGATAGTGAGCGATGTGTGAGAGACGCGCGAGCATCATATGAGGCGAGAGAAGTAAAAAAGTCTATATAACGAGCAGTGTATAGGCTTCGTGGTGCAGTCCACGTTGCACTAAAGCCAATGGGTTCTAGTGCTAGACGTCAGGGAAACGCTTCCTTTCCGCGGCAAACCGCCAACCACGCCCCGGCGACGCAGGGCAGACGCAGGCCTCGCGCTACACATAATACCTCTGCTGGAACCGCCCGCACTTCGTGGACCCGATTGGACCTGCTCGCCAGGCCTGATAGTGAGAACCATCCCGACCAGAGTGATCCCGGCGCGCCAACGAACGAGCCACCGTCGAACATGAGAACAGCTATTCTTACTTCGGAAAAGACGAAGCTCGCCTCGCTGACGCTGCAGGGCGCCAAAGAAGTGCCATTGCCGAACTTCGGCAACGACTACTCCGATGCGTATGTGCATCGCGGTATTCTGCCCCAGAGCTGGGTCCAGAACGTCGGCGACGTATTCAGGGGCTACCCGAAGCTGCAGCGCCTACACGAGCTGAAGGCAGAGCAGTTCGAGCAGCACGCGGCGCCGGCGGTTGGAATCCGCTGCAAAGACTCTAAGATTGCTGGCGTGTTGCAAAGCATGAAGGACCAGCAGATGCAATTCGATGTGCTCATGGTCCACGGGTGCATTGAGGAGTTCCCACTCGAGCGGCTGAGCAGCCTTCCGCTAGACGGCCTCTCGTCGCGGCCGTCGCTGCTATTTCTGTGGGTCCCGGCCACGAAGATCGGCGAAGGAAGGGCAATGATGGAGAAATGGGGGTTTCGCAAGGGTGAGGACATCGCCTACATTGTCAATTCGCTTGAGTCGCGCCATGCGCCAGCCGTCGACTCATGGGAAAGCAAGGACACGGTGTTTCGCCCAACCACATGGCACTGTCTCATGGGACTGAAGGGTACTGTGCGCCGCAGTACAAATGTGGATCTCATTCACTGCAATGTTGATACGGACGTGCTTCTCGAAACTGTGGACCAACGCGCCAATGTTGTGCCTGAGGAAATCTACAGCGTCGTAGAAAACTTCACGAGCATGAATCGTAAGATTCACATATTGCCCGTGCACAGCACAGCCGACCTGCCCGTACGGCCGCGACGCGGCTGGGTAGTTGTCTCGCCGGACGTGTTCTCTGTCGGATCTTTGCAGCCGCGCCACTTTCGCGACCGACGCCCGATCCCCGTGTCACGCGAGATCGACTTACTCCGGCCGCAGACGCCACCTCTTATGCGCTAAACGACTTCTTCGTATCAATAACATATATTTGCTTTGTGATTCTATCTGCCTATTTTGTTGATAACGATTTTATTGAAGCAGCAACGTGTAAGATGAGAAGAAGAAGAAAAAAAAAAAGGTAATTTTTGGCTATCAGACATAAAGTAATAATAGATCGCGAGTAGTCAGGTCGAGGTGAGCTTACTCCTGCAGCCACTTGTTGCCCTCGCGCGGCTGCGGGACCTTGAGGCCGAACTGGCGGGGAATGTACTCAGCGCGGTGCACCTTATTCAGGTTCTTACGCATCGTGATCTGGTAGCATGTCGCCGACCCCTGGCGCGACACAATGGTAGAGCTGGCCAGGAAGAACTCCCAGATGCGGAACCACTTCGAGCCATACTTGGCCACGACCTGGTCCTTGTTGCCCATCCAGTTGCGGTACCAGCGCCACAAAGTCGCCGAGTAGTGCACGCCAATCGTATCGACGGACGTGATCTCGAAGCCAGTGCCCTCGAACGCATCGATAGACCATCCCAGCGGTGTCGACGCATCGGCGCCTGGGAAGATGTACTTGTTCATGAACAATCCCCAAATCAGATCTTCGTACTGCCAGGACTTGCGAATTCCAGAGTACTGCAGGAAGAAGACTCCATCGTCGTCCAGCATATCGTAGCACTGCTGCAGGAAGGACGAGAAGTTGCGCACGCCAACGTGCTCGCTCATCTCCAGAGCAGTAATGCGCTTGTACTTTCCTTCCGGCACGGGTGCATCGCGGTAGTCCGTGCACAGAATACGCGACTGCGACAGCGGAATGCCGTCCTTCGTGAGCCCGCCGTTGCCCCAGGCCGTCTGATTGCGGCCCAGCGTAACACCCGTCACTTCGGCACCGTACTGGCTGCTCAGGAACCGGGCGAGCGTACCCCAGCCGCAGCCGATGTCAAGCACGCGGTCGCCTGGCTGCACACCAATCTTCTCAGCCACGACGCGCAGCTTGTTGTCTTGCAGCTCCTCAAGCGTCTCCTCGCGGTAAGGGTCCTCGATGATACCGCTCGTGTAGACCATGCGCGGGCCTAGGAACCACGCATAGAAGTCGTCGCCGCGGTCGTAGTGATCGCGAACCTGTTCCTCGTCCTGGGAACGCGAGTGCATGATCACCTCAGGAATCATGCCGAGCAAAAAGAACTTGAACAAACCCCACGTGAAGGAGAACTTGGCCCAGTCGTGACGCAGCTCAAGAATGTCAAGCATGTCGCCCTTCACGTCGATCTTTCCCTGGAAGTATGCCTCGTAGAACACCTCATACGGGATCTTCGTGCGACCCTGGTACTTGCTGGCAAGCTCGGGGTCCTTGATATCAAGGTAGTGCTCGATGGGGCGGCCCGGCAACTTGCAGTCCGAGCGCAGCGGCGGCGAGATGTTAGACGCGACGGTCCAGTATGCCATCAAAATAGGAATCGCCGTGAGCAGGGCAAGCACGATGTACGTGAAAAGCCCACCACCCGTGCGTCGCTTGATGAGGTAGGGCACACCCAGGAGCAGTCCGAGCAGAATCTTGTTCGAGAACGACTTCGCGCCGGCACCCTCAGCCACAAGAACACCGTTTTTCAGCGTCGGGAACTCCGTCGTACGGACACCCGTCGCAGTAGTGGCCGGCGGCGGCGGAGGCGCCGCAGGCGTCTTGATATAACTCACGGTCATGTTGGTGAAAAGGTGGGAAGAAGACGGCTTACTCGACGTGGAGTGCACGGGTCGGCAGATATACGTAGGGCAAGGGCTGGTACGCGACGCGCGGCGATTCCACGATATTTGCAGCGGCTTGACATGCTCGCTGCCTAATCACGCTGCGTAGATGCGTGACACCCGCCTCCCTCCATATCACTCCTGCAAGGCGCCCGTCAGACGCGGCGGCTATGAAGGTTGCGCGAAGTAATACTAGGGACATGCTGTTATACTTCCGTAGTACTGCTATATCTTTTAAAATCAGATAAAAGAGTTATACAGATACGATGTACGCACCCACCCGGGGCGCTCTGCAGTCGAATATAACTTAACCCAGTAGCGGAGTGAGTAGTGGAGTGAGTGAGATTGAAAAGCATAATAAAAAAAGACAAAAAAAAAGGTGAACTGCAGCACCTTCTGTTCTCGTATGGTCTCCCACTACAATACTTGGTAAGGCCCTCAGGTGTTTAAATAGGACTGATCGGACGGGAAGTCTTGTATTCACCTGGGTTTGGCCGCAGCTGCATAATAAAATTACATTAGACTACAAATATGGCATGTTATAGCCTAGAATACTGTTACGTTCTTATCTTTGCCGTGAAAACACGGTCTACTGCCAACCACCATGCATCCAAAGCTCTATTACGGTGCCGTGAAGCGCGTCAGGTCTTTTCGCTGAACAATTTGAAGGACCAAATCAGGCCCAATCTGGGTCTCGTGGTTTGCATTAAACTCATTGATGACGGTCCGGCACATCATGTCAAACTGTCGTTCGAATATGGATTCAAACGCCCGAACCTCATCAGCAGTCAGCGCTATGTCCTCGACGCTCGGTGCTGCTTCGGATGTGGGAATTGGTCGCTTTACAGATCGCCGAGTGCGTGTTTTCGCTATGCCGCGTGACGGCCGGCCATTTCGGCCACCGCTTTTTTTCCTCGCGCGCTCGGCTGACAGAACTGGTGAAGAGCAATTCGAGTCCGGCGACGGCAGGCACGCAGATTTGCCGGTTGGTTTTGACTTTGCAAATGCAGCCGGCGCATGGCACGCTGCAAGCTTCCCCATATCGTCCAGTGGGGGCGATAGGACTTTAAAATCTGGGGGATACCCAGAAACCGGCATTTGGTACGAACCCAGCGAGGGTGCGTAACCGTCCTGAAACAGACTTGCGTACTGGTTAGGCCCATTGGGGCTGCCATATGGCATGGTTCTCATAGTGTGGGGATCCGGGAATGGGTGCGAAGATGGGACGTGCGTATCCCACTGTGCGGCTTCATCTTCTTGATCTGTTGTGGGTGATGCTGACCCTGATAACTTCGACGACTCTCTCGACTTGGAACGTTTCTGGTATCGATAGGGCCTGCGTATGAAGCTTGGCTGCTGTTGTTGTTGTTGTTGTTGTTGTTGCTGGTATTGCCGTTGGTATTGCTGTTGTTGGTGCTCGTAATGATGATACTGCTGGTACTGTGCCTGATACTGCTGGTACTGCTGATACTGTTGATACTGCTGCAGTCGCAAATCCACAGGCAATTGTGCGCCACCGCTCCACGGAGGAAGCTCATCGCTGCTCAAGGTAGCGGTACTAGGCGCATATGGTGAATAGTCATAATAGGTATTCGGGAGCCCACTGTGTGCGCCTGGAAAGTAAGGCACCTGCAGGCTGTTCGGCGAAGATTGAATATCCGCATGCATCGGCAGACTGCAATACGCGGCATAAGCTTGCCCGCGTGCTGCACTAGCCTCATAACTGGTGTCATGCAGCATCAAAACTAAATGCCAATTTAATAGCTCTAGGGTGGGTCGAGCTAAGTTGCGGGGACTTTAAAATTGTTTCAGGGGGAGCGCGGCGCGCGCATTTAAAACATCTGGACCCGTAAGCGTCGCATAAGGTGTCACGGCGCGCCCGTGGAATGCAGGGATATTTTGGCTGTAATAGGAAGCGCGATCAGCGACTGCTGATTTGCAGTCGCCTCAGCCCTGCGGCCGCCCGGCATCCCGAGCGCTATCTGCTCCAGTTCTCAAGCTATCTTGCCGGTTTGAAGACGTTCGAAAGGCGCCAGATCTCTACTTAAAATAGTACATCGTCGTGCCTTCTTATTCTTAGCTCTATTAACCATCAAAGATACTTGACTTATGCATAGATGTGCCCAATCGAAGGGTAGGTCACGAAGGTTTCAGTTCCCTTATGCAGGCCGGCAAAAAAACAAGGGCAGCTCTCGCAGAGCACTTCCTTTTTTGCCACCCCGCCTCCCCGATCGCACGGAAATGTTTCAGTTCATAGCAAAGCCACCGATGCTGGACCCCGCCAGAGAGCCCATGCGGACCTCGGCCTCGATACCGAGGCGTACAACTGGCAGCTCGTTGACGTCGGCTTCTTCTCAATGTTTACCTCGTTCGAGCACATGTCCATCACAAGAACTACATCCGCAGGTACCAGTATAATATACATGTGAAACGTCTCGGCCCTGCATGTTCATGCAGGAGATGAGACAGCTAGCCGCCGCGACAAGACGCATCTTACAATGGCGCACTTATTGCCGATCGGCTAAGAAAAGGAAGCCCTCGGATATAACGGCGGCCCATGTCTCGCATCCAACCGCGTCAAACATGCCAATAAAATTATTTGCGCCGCTGTTTTAGAAATGCCGTGTATATGTGCAATACCTGCCACTGCACAAGGTGAGACATCTGTGACATTGCCCTTGCCCACTTATGCAGCCCTCAGCGGCGTATGCAAAGATTTGGACGTTATGAAACATTTATGCACGTGGGACGCCTGCGGGAGCGCTGCGTATTTATGCACAATGCGTCATACAAATAGCAGGTGACAATGGCACGGTACGGTGAACTCCGAACAGTCCTTACTTAGAGACAGCTATTAGTTCCTATAGCCGTAATTTCTAGACATTTGGCATCGGTGATCAGAGCCATAATAATGCTTCAGTTATCTCACTTCAGAAATAGAATCTCTTTGGAAAGATTGTTGGGTGCTGGTGGGCGCCTGAATTTCACTAGCTCATGCTAACAATAGAGTCAGCCAACGCGTCAGCGGCAGACGCATGCTCCACTTACAGGGGGAGGAAGATATGCGTCGTGCCGCAAAGCCTGCGGCACGCCCCACCAGGCGGGGCGCTGTGTCAGATTTCTGCAAGCAATTTGCCTTTAGGTTTCTATGGCTGCCGTGCAGGCTGTCGCAACACAAAAAATGCGCGCTTTTACGAACGCGTAGAGGTGTTACTTGTGACTCTTTACTGTGCAAGAGTGACGGAGCGTGATTACGGCTGCATATGTACATACTTTTAGCGTGCCTGCGTATCCTAGAACGGTCGGTTTCCAAAGCCCAGTGCCAAATATCATCAGTCTCCTGCCGTAAAGTAAAGACTTGCACCTTTCACGGTGTTTATCGCGGCACTTCATACTAAAATCCATACTTTCCACCTAAATTCCTACACACTACTCGCAGGCTCTCCTGCTCTCAACTGGAAAGACGTCTGTATTGGGGTTATCCAGCTAACCGGCAAAGGAACAGACCCTCTCTCTGAGTAGCACATTAACTATGTGAATTTTCAATTCCGATTTTACAAGATTATGAATGATTAAATTAAGATTTGTCGATAGAAATGTGGATCTTTGCGCCGTGGCCCATCTCGACAACGTGAAGACCTTCGTTAATTTCGGTCTGCGTCTGCCCAATATCCGAATGACGGTGTAGCGTCTTTACTGCGAGTAGTTTTACGCCAAGCGGGCTCTCAGGGAGTGTGCGCACATCGAACGACTGACCGATTTCGGCTGATCCGTTCTCCAGTTTGATGTTGCGAGACCGGAAGAGCTCCTTGTCGTTCTTCTCGAGAAGGAAGCAGCGAACCTGCACCTCACCACTCTTGACGTTCTGAACATCCTCAACGCTCTCAACAGTGATCGTGAAGTTACCGAAGGCATCGTCATCCAGCTCAGCCCCTTCTTCGTCGCTGCCCTGGCCGTGGTGAGTAATCTTCTGCAATAGGTGGCCTGGCGCGTGAACAGCCGAACCAAGAACGCCTACCGCTCCGCCAGCAGCTGCACCGCTGCCCAAACCAACGAGTCCACCAGCAGCGCGGTGAACAGAAGCGCCACCCAAGAGTGGATGATCACCAGCGAAGTGCAGGTGACCCGGTAAGAATCGCAGACTCAATTCAAGAGTACCAGTCGACTCTTTGTGGTGGAAGAGTTCGAGCTTCTTCTTCATGTTGACAAGGTCGACCTTGTAGTCCTTCCACACAAGCGGCTCTAGCTCGTTGAATTCAAACGTATAACCACCCAGGAAGTCGTCACTGTTACCCATATCCCAGTCATTCACTATCGCGCGCATGCTGCTGTTCTTGTAGTCCTTAACGTCAAAGCGGAACCTCTCTTCCCACACAGGGTCAAGAGTCTCCTTAATGACTTGCGACTTGTAAGTACGGTCGGAGTCGTGGTTCAAATAGAACGCGGTGTACGGGTCCGACAATCCAGTAGGGTCAGCGGGTCTAACGCCGGAGGCGCGCTTTAGATAGACCTCGATGGAACCATCATTACCAATATCCTCATTCTCATCGATGATAAGACCCGGCAAGGGGAAGAAGCGAGCCTGCAGCTCAATCTTCGCACCGTTGGCCATCTCATACTGCTTAGGTTTGATACTGGCCTCGGCAATAAGCTCACGGCAGGGTATCGTGATTTCGCCGGCGTGTCGGTCATGAGCAAGAGCAGCCTCGTCGTGGTTGTCGACATCCACATCCTCGATGCCCTCAACACCTCCCTTAGTACCGAAGGCGCCGAGCTCAATACGCAACGAGCTGAGGTGCATCTGACCACTGATGAAATCGGGGCACTCCTCCGAAGTAAACCTCTTCGTGTTCTTCAGTACGGGTGACGTGTAAATCGGATACGAGCCATTGTTCACATATGCGCGGATAGACTGGCCCGGTGCGTGGCCCTCCAAGCTAACAATAGCGAAGGCAAATACACCAGAATTGTACTGTAACTGGTCCTCGATGGGCATGTCGACACCAGCAAATTCCAGTCGTTCCTCACGAGCAGCCAGGTCATCCCGCTCTTCGTCTGTCAACGCCTTTTGCGCATCGCCACCAGCCTTCTCTACCTTCTCCTTCAGCCTCTTGATGATGAGCTCATTGTTACGGATGCGCTCGCGCTCCTCAGGGGATACGATGGGAATTGCCGGGTAGAACTCGAGAGTATAGTCTAGGTCACCCTTAGGCCCGCGGTTGGGCATCACGAGTCGGTTAGTGAACTTCTTGTCCGAAATAAACACCTTGTAATTGTCGTTCTCGTCATGCTCAATGATATTCTTCAGAGAAATCTTAAACGCGCCAAGGCTTCTGTCCTTACCGTGCTTTTCCACGTCCATGACTTCGATAGTAATCTCTTGAAGCTCGCTCTGAACCGGGATGTAAAGAATCTCGTTCCAAACAGGATTGAGCTCGTTCTTGAACCATTCCGTACGGGCCACCAGGCGGTTGCCAAGGAACACACGCGCGTACGGATCGATCTTGCCAATGTGCTCGAGGTTGCGTAAGTTCGTAGCGCTGATAACATTGAGTCGGATAACGCCGATGGGCTCAACATAGTTGTTCGTAGAGCCACCAACCTGGATGTTGGCTGGCTTCCACTGCGTGACGATATTGATTTCACCCTTGTCGTCTTCCAAGTTGAACCACTGGCGGTCCTTCTCACCCTCGATGAGCAGCTGAGACAGTCGCATTTTGAACATGCCAACCTGAGGAGGGCGAGCAATAGCTGCACGGTTATCGCGGACGCGGATAGATAGCAGGCACGATTGCTTATCGAGAATAATGTGCTCTCCACCGTAGTTCCATTCAGGGTTGTTCGTATCCTTCGAGATCTTAGTAGAGTCAACGAGGTTGCCATTGAACTCAATCTCAGCGAATGGCGAAAGGCGAGCCGTCTTGGACTCTGTGGGGTCGAGGTTACGACAGCTCAAGACCTTCAAGCTCAGAATACCGGATTTCGTGTCCTGCGGGCTCTGCCCCTTCTCGTTGTCATCATTCTTCGGCATAGTCACAGGCGCGTAATGAGCAACGTACTTGATGTTACCAGCTCGGCGACCGCCGCTTGTGATGGGCGTGTGTACTAATTCCGAGCTCAGAATCTCATTGATTCTAATCGGCGCTGACCCGATGACACGATCAGGGGCGTCTTCATTGAAGTCAAGGATCTGAAGCAGCACGTTGTCATTGGAGTTCGTGACGATAACGTGCATGTTCTCATCCCACACTGGTGTGGTCGTATTAGACTTGATCTTAGTGTGACCCAGGTGCTTCTTGTCCTTGCTTAGAATAACAGCAAATGGATCCACGCGGCCGTCAGTGTCAATCGTGAGATTGTCGGCACCGATCATACGTACGCTAAGCACACCCACGCCCGAATTGACGGCGACACCAGCGAGAAGCTGCTCCATGTTGATCTGGAACGCGTTGGGAGCATAGAACATAGGACCGAGGTTAGCGTTGACCATGTCCTTGATAAATTTGGACAAGCCCGGAATGATATTAATATCAAATCCGAATCTGTCACCGCCAATGGGCTTAAGTTTGAAGTCGAACATTGGCGGTTCAAGGAACGAGAAGTCCACCGTCTGGAAATGAGGAGGGCGCTCTATCAGTCGCACCCGCAGCCGAATCTTGCCTCTAAAATTCATGTCCTCGAGCAGCACGGGAAGATGCTTGGACAGGAAACTCTTACCCACACGTACGCCGAGCTGGACCTTAGGATTTACCTTCGTTTCGAGTTGGCGCGCCGTGAGATCCATTGTTTCGTTAGGGGTGAACGAGGCGCCCATGTCGATGACCACAACCTGGGGCTCCGTGCGAGGGAATGATCGCACAAAGTCGACGCGCGGTGCCTTTGTTCCCAGCGTGAACTTGTCGATAGACATCGACTCGATAAAACCGGGTGTCTGTTCGGATAGAACCTCGTTGCCGATGTCCGTAATCATCTGGGATAGCGTGGGCTCATAAATAAGCCAGAACTTAATCATGAAACTGTTCAGCCACTCCATTGACTCGGAGTCCTGGTCGGCAGCCTTCTCCAACATGGCGTCACGCAAGATGTCGTCACGATAGTTGCGACGCATGCGCCGGACGGATGTTCGGTAAGCTGTGGCCGTAAACAGAAGAATAATGGAAAGCCACGAGACTGACATGCCAAAGCGTCCAAACAGCCAGGCAAAGAATGAGGACACAACAATAATGGCCGTGTTCTGATACCAGTCGCCGAGATATTTGTCTGACACGTAGGACTCAAGCATGGTCGACTTGGTTAGAAGGTCCTCGGACTCTTCACGCGTGTTCTTCTTCACGTTTTTATCCCAGCCGCCGATTTGGCGCCATCCAACGTACTCAGCCTGAAGCTTACGCTTCCGGCGAAGCTCGTCTGCGCGCGGCTTATACTTCTTCTCAACCTTTTCCGCCTCAAGATTCTTCGAGAGTTTCTCTTGCTTGGCCTTGCGGTCCTCTTTCTTCTTCTGCAAGGTTTGGCCAGGTAGTCCTGGGTCACCATCACCGATACCGAGGCCCGGTACGCCGCCCTCAGGGATGTTTAGCGAATCATCCGACTCACCTGAGCTGTCGTCGTCCTCCGCTGAAGATTCCTCATTCCTTGTGTCATTCGCGTTGCTGTTCGCGACATCAGCAGCGCCCTCATCGCCGCCCTGCGGCCGGCCCAGTTCGCTGATGCTATCGTCGTGCTTATCATCCGACCTGTCGACGGCCGTGGATCCGCCACTGCTCGAGTTAGGCGTCGCACGCTCATGCGGGCCAGCGTTCTGCCCGACGCCGCCACTCGGAGCGCCCTTGCCCGCCTTCGCGGCCGCCGCGGGGATGCCGCGCACGCTGCTGGCTGGCGTCTCAAAGCGTGACTGGCTGCCATTCACACCGACGAAGCGATTGCGCGGAGACAAAGAGCCTGCCGCGGCGGCACTAGGTTGCTGAGCCGTAGTCTGCTGCTGCGACTGCGCTGCCGGGGCAGCTGCTCCTGCACCGTTCATCTCGCTGCCGTCCGGCTCTGGCGCGTCAACAAACTCCGGCGATCCTGACCGCTCCTTCGGCTGCGTTACGCCGCCGTTTGCCTGAGGCGAGCCGAAGTCGTTCGTCTGGCGAGCCGAGTTTTCAGTGGCCGACGTTGCCGCTGGCTTGCCTGCCTTAACGCGCTCCTCCTCCTCTTGCTTGCGGCGGGCGCGGCCCTCAGCCAACTGTTGCCGGAAGTCCTTCTCATTTCGTAGGTGCTCCTGGACGCGCTTTTCGCGCTCACTTTGCTCGGTGTTTGCCGACGTGGACGTGCGCGTGTTCGCAATGCGATTACGGCCGTGCGGCCCCTTCGGCTGCTTGCTCCCATCACGCTGGTCACCCGCGCTCTGTTCATTGTCAACGTTTTTGAACACATGCTGCGGGTTATCGGCGACGCGCTGAGCGTCGCGCTGTTCCTTCGTGAGCGCGCGGTGCTCGCCGCCTGACGTCGAGCCGTCCCCGCTGGGGCCCTCACCGCCGCCGCGGCGCGGGCTGCTCTTCGCATCCTCGTCAGCGCCACGACGCGGCGACTGCGGCCGCGGTGAGCGCAGACTCGAGCGCGAGCGGAAGCTGCGAAAGCTCGAGAAGCTCCGGCGGCCACTCTCCTGATGGCCCGCGTTAAGCGCGTCCTTGTTGGCACGCTGCGCAATGGGCACGGACGTGCCTGCCGCCTTGTCATGGTCGCTCACGCCAGGCTCCTCCTCGGTTGTCGTGATGGCTGTGTGCGGCTTGAGCTTTTCGCTCATGCGCTTCATCGCCTGAAAGGGGGAGTGGTGGTTATCCGGGTCAAGCAGCGCCGGGCGGTGGTCGGCATGCGACACGACCGCCGAGTTTCGTCCGCCTTTCGAGAACGGGCCCATGCTGTGTCTCTATCGCAGCGCCACGCCCTTTTGAGTGGTGGGATGGTGACGATACCGACCTTCAGGAGTCCTTGGTGAAGGAGGGCCTGATGAGGGTACGGGTACGTACGACTCTACGCGGCCCTAGCCCTCAGGGAGCGGGTCTCGGGGCGACGATTGCGCGCGGCTGATTGTGCAGGTTGCTGCGGGTTGGCGGCACATTACAAGACTGATTCGCTAGCGACACTACATGATTAGGAAGGGTTTCCGCACCGGGACAATTGGGTTTTGTTTCTGCTGATCGCACTCCGCTGCATAGGAGCTGCGACCCTGGCATGTGGAACCTGGTCGATCCTGCAGATGTTTATTACTAATGGCGTCTTCATGCTCACGCGCTTCTTTTGCGCGCCAGGCGGAGAGCAGCGCCGCTGACGTCAACGCCTGCGCACGCTGTCTGTGGCCTCTGCGGGGATACTGAGGAGGGCGTGTTAATGTGCTTTGCGCATCGTCCGGGTCGCAATTCCGGTAATCCTAAGGGCGCCGGCGTCTCGGCATCTGGGTTTTGTGCGCACGAAACCCAAACTTGGTGTCGCGGCGTGCCTTAACCTACTGCGGTGAAAGCAGTTATGCCGCGTCGAAGACGCTGCATTAGCTTAGCGCGGCGTAAAGCAGAGCCGTAGGGTTCGAGGCGATGCTAGGGTAGCGAACACCGCCTCGTCGTCCAAAGTGGAAATCACAAAACGGCGATGCAGCAGCAGCTTGCCGCGCCAAGCTTAAGATACAGCGCCTTTACAGTAACAACGGCCTAGTCTAGTATAGCAGTATAACGCATTTAGCGACGGGAGCGGTCTATTTGGCCGCCTCCGGGAACACGCGCCTGAGGTCCGCCGTGACGTCGATAGCGCGCCAGGCCCGGTCCTGGTCGGGCGAGTCCTGGACGCCGGAGCGACGCGTCTTGCGGGTTGGCGACGTGGGACGCAGCAGCCGGAAGTAGCCATTCGCAATGTATTTCAGCGCCAGGACAAAGTTCTCCGACAGTAGCGCGACGGCCACGACGACGAACCCCGACACGTCGACGAGACTGCGGCTGAGGCTGTAGACGCTCGTGCTGCGGCCAAACATGACGGCGATCGCCGGCGCCACGAGCGACGCGAACGTGACGATAAACGTCAGGTCGCGGTTCCAGAAGCCAAGCGTGCGGCCGCGGCGGCTCACGCACTTACGCGCGCCGCCCGTGAGCATGTAGAGCGACGCCTTCGTGCGCACGTAGATGCCGATGAGGCCGGCCAAGGCGGCCAGCGGCCACACAGGAGCCAGGAGCAGGATGTAGCCAAACGTGAGCACAATTCCGGAGATGTACGTGTCAACGTCGAACGGCGCGCGAAGTTGCTGCACCGCAAAGCTGTCCGCGTCAGCCCCGTCAGCCTGTTTAAGCACATACCGCTTCAGCGCGTAGAGGGCCGCAGGCAGGCCCGCGCCCATACCAAGGCTGATGAGCTGGTTCTGGACCGAGTAAAAAATGGCCTGCCCGAGCAAGCGCTGCGTGTTGAGCTTGAACTCGCGCACAATACGAACATATCTAGCCACGCGGCTGCGGCGCAGCACCGGCGTGAGCCCAACAATGCGGTTGCCGAAGGGCAGATACAGGAAAGCCGACAGCAGGATGGGTAGGTAGCCGAGGAGGATGTTCAAGTAGAACGTGCGCTGCGTTTTGACCTCGTGCGCCTCATCCTCGGTCGGGTAGTCCTCCCAGTTCGTGAACTTCTCGATCGCCCAGCCATACACAATGCCGTAGGCAATGCTGGCCACGACGTTGGCGCCAATGGGCACAAGCGCGACGACGGGCTTCAGCGGGCCGTCGTAAAGCTGCGTGCTGAAAATCTCGAGCGCCAGCACACCAACAAGTCCCAGCGCGTACAGCACGAGCAATGCCGTGGCAAACGGGATGAATAGCAGCTTGCGCGTTTCGCGCGTCGTCGGCAGCGTACCGCGGAACCCGACGCGGCGCGTCGTCTCGGCCTGCGACGTGCTCACCGCCTCCGGCTCGACCGTGTTCTGCCATTTCGACACAAACAGCGTGCCCCACACGAGCACGGCCAGCGCGTACGCGAGCGAGTAGTGGCCGACCGTGAAGTGCGTGGCCACGCCGAGCAGCGCCGGCAGCAGCAGCGCGCGCTGTAAATGGTTCACAAACTCATAAAGCGCCGCAGCACCGCCGCCGTAGTGCTGCTCGAGCTCGTCGAGCTGCTCCTCCGACAGAAACGGCCGCGCCGAAAGCAGCGCCGGCGCTGCCGCCGTTTCTACGGCGAAGCTGTCGGCCGCGCCTTCGATCTTGGGCACGCGCCGCAGCGCACCAGCAGTGCGGCTCGACGCGCCGGCCACGAGCCCGCCGCCGGCGCGCGCCAGCACGGTAACGCTGTCCTTCGCGCCCTTGCGCACGGTTACGTAGAAGCCCGCGTCGCTGAGCGTGGCCAGCGCCTGGCCGACATGCTTCTGCAGATGCTTGTCCGACCGGGCGAACACAAAAGCCCAATCCGGCTCAAGCCGTGCGCCTGCACCTGGTGCCGTTGTCTTTTCGCCGCCTACTCGCCTCTGTCGCACACTCGAGTCGGCCATTGTGGTTGCAGCTGGGTGGTCCTGCCCTACGTAATTAAGGTGGTGCACCTTGCCCTTGCTTTTCCTATTCCATACCCAGTCACTGCGCCTGCCCAGCACGGGCGCCTTGCTTTAAGCAAGCTGCGCGCGCGAGCCTAAACGGTGCGGCGGGAGAGTGCCGGGGGTGATCGCATTTTGTCACGCACTGTGTGGGGTTCGAGGTCACGAGTGCTGGACGTTTGTGCCAACTCCACGATGCTACACCATGATTTGTTGCTTTCATAGGCCTGGTGGCCAGCAACGGGCTGCCAATTGTCTATCGCAGAGCTCAATTGCGTGATTCAGTGCAGACAAGCGCAGCTCAGACGGGCTTAAGGTCTCGGGCTAGTGCACGTCGTTGAGTTGTGACTAGAGCTGCGCTGCTATGGCAGTCCATGTCGTGGAATTATACATATATATATAACCGCACATGCACACAAGAATAGTAAACTGAGGGAACTGACTGGCCAGCTTCTAGCATAGGCTGCTCAATTGGCACAAACACATGAGATCACCCTCGGCGTTATCCGTTAACCTTAGCACCAAAGGATGGCTCAGTTTGATGACTCTACTTGGCCGTAACGTATATAGCCGCAAAAAAATTGTGCATTGCGTTTTGCCGCTCTGCTGAGCCACTAGATCTTCGATCCGTGCGGGTTTTACCGATGTGGGCGAGTCCCTGCGCGCGCCGTGAAATATAGAGTAATCGATGAATAACTCGCTGCTGCTCGTCAGGACTCCGGTGTGTGTAGTTGTGGGGTAGAAATGAGTCGCAAAATCCAGCTTGAGCAGGCATACAAGGCCGTGTACGATGAGATCGCGAGTGTCTGTTCCTTGAACAAGCGTCCGCTGCCGAATCTTGTCGCTGTGTCCAAATATAAGCCCGCCGAGGACATTATGACGTTGTACGACCTGGGGCAGCGTCACTTCGGCGAGAACTACGTGCAGGAGCTTCAAGAGAAGGCGAAGCAGCTGCCCAGCGACATTCAGTGGCATTTCATCGGGAACCTGCAGTCAAACAAGGTGAAGATCGCGCGCGAGATCCCGAACCTGGCCTTCGTCGAGACGGTGGACAGCGCCTCTAAGGCGACGAAGCTGAACAATCAGCGGGGCCAGCTGGCCGGCGCCGCCCCGCTGAATGTGTATGTTCAGGTGAACACGAGCAACGAGGAGCAGAAGGCCGGCATTGCTGCCAACGCAGACGAGGTGCTTGCCGTGGCGAAGCATATCGTCGACGCCTGCCCGCACCTGCAGCTGGTCGGGCTCATGACGATTGGCTCTTTCGACCAGTCGCACGCCGAGGCCCAGGGCGACAACGCCGAGTTCAGCACGCTTGTAGCCCTGCGCGACGACGTGGCCGCGAAGTTGGGCCGCGAGCTCGGCCTGAGCATGGGCATGAGCGCCGACTACGTGCAAGCCATCAAACAGGGCTCGACGAACGTGCGCGTGGGCAGCAACATCTTTGGTGGCCGCCTCACGAAGGACGAGATCAAGGCCACGCAGTAAATATGTGTTAGCGGATGTAGTTTCTCTTACACTCATAATACGTAGCGCCCGCGCAGTACGGGTCTTAGACTGCGCCTACAGCTGGTATGCGCCTACAGCTGGTATGCGCCTACAGCTGGTATGCGCCTACAGCTGGTATGCTTGTGACAGGTTGTTGGCCAGCACCACGGCCACAAGCTTCTTTTTCGTCGCGCGCACCGTCACGCGGTAGTTGGTGTGCGTAGCGTCCGGCTCCAGCCGCACGAGGCACCCGAACATACCGGCCTTCGACGTGTGCAGAATACCGGCGCCAATGACGACCTGCGGCAATGCCTCGACGACGCCATACTGCAGGCCCTGCAGCACGGGCGCGTCCGCCTCGACGGCCTTCGCCACCTTCGAGGCCGAGAAGTTTTGGAAAGTTTTCGAGAACTCGGAGGCCGCGCCGACCTGCTCCCAGCGCTGCGCGAACTGGTCGCGCCCGATTACAGACGGCGACATGAACCGCTCGAGCACAATGGGCAGCTTGAACGACATCTCGGCGAGGCTGCCGGCAAGGTACGTAATGCGGCAGCTCGGCGTCAGCGCGAACGGCTGCTTCGCCTCACACAGCACGACCATCTCCACGGTCTGGCCCGGCGCCAGGGATGACGGCGCCTGGTTCTGCACGCGGATGGACAGCACCTCGCTGTCCATTGGGTTCGTGATCTGCGCCGTCAGCGACGCGAGCTCAAACGACGAGATGTTCTTCAAATACAGCATGACGCAGCCCAGGTGCTGGCGGAACTCGTAGCGACAGCCCACTTGCAGCAGCGCATCCTGGTACAGCACGGCGCTCGCGTGCGTGAGCATGCGCTTGAACCCGAACTCCCAGCTTGAGCTGAGCACAAGATTGCGCGCGGACGACCCCGTGCCATTGGCCACGAGCGCCGCTGTCTGCTGCGGTTGCAGCGGTGGCGGCAGCGGCGCGCCCGTCTTCTGGTCGCCAAGCTTCTGAAATACCTGCAGCGACGATTGTTCGCCGTACGGCGGCATTTCCTCGATGACCTCGGTCAGCAGCGCCGCGTTCTCGGGGCGCAGTAGCCGCGCGTACTCACAAGCCCTTTGCTGCGTCTCGAAGTCGGGCGAGTCTTCGAACACCGTCATCGCCTCGGCAATCTGCGGCCGCAGATACGGGAATTGCGCCGCAAACTTGATGTACGCCGTCAGCAGCATGACCTTTGTCGGCCATGGCGCCGCGCTAATGCAGTCCTGTAACACTACGAAAAGGCTGAGCGCGTCGCCACGGAACTTGGGCGCAAACTCGCCGAGCACGAACGCAGCTACCTTGACAAGGGCGTCCGAGTAGCGACGGCTCCGCTCATTCGAGCCCGTCAGCGTCTCGTAGATGTGCTGCACAGCATACGCCTGCAAGGGCTCGTTATTCACAACGACCTGGACCAGCCGCTGCCACACCTCGTCCTCGACGTAGACACCGCCAATGAGCAGTAGTGAGACGCAAGTATCGAAGTACCAGGCATGGGACGTCGCAAACCGCTCAATGAGGGCCGCTAGTCGGGACACCATTTGCGGACGGATCTGCAGGTCCGACGCAACCATGAGGTCCAACAGCTCTGCGGCCACGCGCTCGACATTCGAGCTGTCGCACAGCTTGTATAGCGTATCGAGCGCCTGTCGTCGCACGCTGATGTCGCGGTCCTTCACGAGCTTCAATACTACACCAATAAGATCGTCGTGCCCGGTAGCAGACGAGGGCAAAGATGGGAATGTCCGCAGCGACTCGAGCGCCAGGTACCGCGTGTTGGTCTCCTTATCCTTGAGCGACTCTGTGAGCTCGGCCAGGACGGCACCGCTCAGCGCGTGACCCCATTTCGTCATTTCTATGTGGTTCCCCAGTGCAATCGCGGCGAAGAAAACCATATTTCGCGCGTTTGTATGCTGCTGCGAGCCCGGCGCGCCGGCTGCGTCGGCACTATCGCTCATGCAAGTTGACAAGATATGCGATACGCAATCACGCGCCTCCTGCGTCTCGTCCTGGTTCTGCGGGTCCTCGCCAGTCACAGGCAGGTACGTGAGTAGTGTGCAGAGCTTTGCCACGAGCCACGGCGCCGACATGGAGTAGTAGATGTAGTCCGATGGCGTGGCCTGCGCGCCCGTGTCGTCGAACATGTCATTCAGATTGCGCACGACAGCCCTGAACATGGACGGCGGGATGGCCTGCGGCTCGCGCTTGGCAATTTCTGTGAGGAGGGACGTCACGCTCGTGGCGACGCCGAGGTCTGGGCTCGAGAGCAGCGCGCCAATGCGTTCAATCCAGTCGCCCCACTCCGGTCGCTCTGTGAACTGGCGCGGGTCCTGGCGGTAGAACGTGAGCAGCGTCAGCGACGCCTTCTTGCGCACGGCTGTCGAGCTCGTGGGGCTGACCATGAGCTGGAACACCAGGTCGACGAGATCCTCAGTGATTGCCTCGGACGCGTCCCATGTAGACACGTAATTCAGCGCAATACTTGTGAGCACCTCCTTCGACGATCGCAGGTCCTCGAACACAATCGCCTCGACCTGGCCGCGCAGGTCGGCGCGCGCGTGCAGGAGCAGACTCAGCGCCAAGTAGCCGACCTGTTTCTCGGCGAAGCGCGGCATGCGCAGCAAGGCACCGATCTCATCGCTGCCGAGCTCGACGTCGTAGCCGAGAATATAGATGTAGAGCAGCTTCGACACGGCCTTACGGAACTCATAGCCGTTCTTGCTTTTCGTGCCGGGGTCCTTCGCCGCCCGTGACGACTGCAGCTTCTTGCGCAGGCTGCTGAGCTCAGCCTGGACGCGTGCCTTCTCTGCCTCCTGCGACGTTGTCGCACGAAGGTCTGCAATGAATTGCGCGAGGCCCTTTATCTGGGACGCCATTCGCCGAGTCCCGCGTTTGGCAAGATCGAACTCAGGGTTCGGGGTTCGGGCTCCACAAATATATGCATTGACGTGCCGCGACTTCTTCATAAGCGCGACACCGCCTCACCACGGCGGCGGGCAAAAAATTCCGGGGGGTTTCTAGCTGCAAGGCGGCGCCTGAGACGGCTTAGGTGCCGCAGTATGCAGTGCTGTGTCAAAGTGAAATAAACACAATCAAAATGCACTCTAGCGCACGGAATAATGATATAAACTGGTCTTAAAGCAGGGGAATTAAACGGACTCTGTATGTATCTAGCACCGCGGCGTGGACTAGGCGTCATGAGCAATTGCAGATGACAAGGTCTCTCAAAACACACTGAGTGCGACCTGAAAAGGCGACAAGCGATATTTAACTGCCCACCAACTGCACGCGATTTCTGTACGGCCTACTTAGGGTGCACTGGCGAGCTTCATTAGATCGACACGCGTGCGTGTCACAAGTGGAGTAGCGCCCTGCGCGACCGTGATTAGAGCGATATGACCGTGCTCGAGGGCCCCCGGGGCCACGCAGACGACGTCGTCTACAACTGCGGCGTCTGGCTCGCCGGGGTTTGCGGCGGGCAGCACGAGAACGTTGGGCCCAACTTTTCCCAGATCGGCTAGGTTGAGGTGGGGCACGTCAATCGGGACTCCAGGCGGTTGGGGGTATACCGGGTAGAGGCGGCGTTGTCTCAGCACATGCTGGAACGCGGCGCTGGTCGCCTGACCTATATCCTGCAGCGTAGACACAGCGGCAGTCGTGACTGCGACCTCGTTGAACGAGAAAGTGCACGGGTTTGACACGGGAACGATAGGCGTTTCCAGGCTGAGCGTAATTGGCGGCTGTGGAAACACGCTATCGATGCTGAATGCATCGTCCGCAGACGGCACAATGACAATGGGCACGCCGAGGGAAGACCGCAGCGCGCCAAGCACGCTCACGACCTTCTGCCTCTTCGTCTCGGTCCCGTGCTCGGCCGCCAGCAATGGGCCTAGAATCACGACGGCCGATACACGGTTCGCCATGACCCAGCTCGCGAACTCCTCGAGCGCATCCGGCGTAGCCGGCCGGCTCGCCACGGCAATCGTCACAGAGTGGTTCGCGTCCGCCTCCGGCGGCGGCGCGATGCGCGCCACGGGCAGGCGCGGCAGCTCCAGGATTTCGTGCACAATGAACTGCTCGCCCTGCGGGTTCTTGCCCCGCACGGCCACAATCTGGCCCTCGAACAGCTGCGCGGCGCGGTCCGCAACCATGCGGAAGTCCAGCGCGGCCCGCGCGCCGGCGCCGATGCGGCGCGACGTCTCCAGCAGCATGGCGCTCGGCGAAACGCGCGTGCCCCATTGCTGCGCAGCCTCGTCGACTTGCTTCAGCGGCGGTACCTCGCGCCGAATGCGGCCTACGGCCACGCCAAGGCCCTGCGAAATCTGCTCAGGGTTCACAAGGTCTGTGCGATCGAGGCTGTGCGTGGAGAGCACGAGCTCAATGATTTTTTCTATCTCGTCGTCGAGCTGCTTGCTCGCGTCGCCGAGCCGCATGTTGAATGGGCGCTGGCTGAAGTCGCCCAAGTTTGTGTGCAATGTGAAGCGCACGCGGGCCGCGCCATCCACGGCTGCCGCATGTGGCTGCACGGACCGCAGCGTTTCGGCCCTGACGGGTTTGAGCGGCAGCACCGAGTCGGGCTCCGTCTTCACTTTGCCGCCGAGGCGGATGCGCGGGCCTGTGGTCGGCGTGAGGCGCTGCCGCTTGGCCTGGTTCGACCGCTGCGTCTGCTCAAGGTACTCCTGGAACGTGTCAAGCGTGCGCAGGTCTGCGTAGCTGGCTGCGTGCTTGCGGATGGCGAACACTTCCCATTTCGCGAAAAGGTCGTCCGGCGACTGTGCAAACGAGGAGGCAAGGTCCGAGAGCCTTGACTGCACGTCCTGGCTCGGGCCGGCTTCAGGGAAGTATTTCAGGATGGTTTCTGCCGCCATCCGTGCGGTTCAGTTTACGACGACGCGACGCGTTTCCAAACAGTAGTGACCTCACGGGACCACCCGCGCGAGGTAAGCAGTAAATTAGTAGGTTAATTAAGCAGAGCGCGCGGCTAGGGTAATATGCCACAACTTCGTTCACATTATACACACAACAGGTTCATCTATTTACAAGAGACGCGCGCGCCCCTTTCCCAAAGTTTCGAATCTACTCAGCAGCCTCTGTAGGCTTCGGCGTCTCAGACTCGGCCGCCTCGGCCGCGGCCGGCTGCGCCTCCGTCTTGCCCTCGGCCGGCGCGGCCTCGACTGACTCGTCAGTCTTGGGCTTCTTTGCGTCGGGAGCAGACGCGGCGTCGGCGCTCGGCTCAGCTGCGTCAGTCTCCGGCTCATCGTCACGCGACTTGCGCTTCGGCGGCTGCTGCCGCTTGCCGCGCTGCTGCCTGCCCTTGCCATTGCGGCCCTTGTTGCGCGCCTCCTGCTGGCGCATCTCCTTGAAAGCGTTGAACTTCGGCTTCCGTCGGCCGTTCGCCTTGTCGGCGAAGTTGTGCTGCTGCGACTTCATCTCGACGTATGCCTGCTTCAGCATGACAAGCAACTCCTCATCACCGAACTTGGGCTTCGGATCCTGCTCAACGAAGCGCTTCGCATCCTCGGCCGTCTTGAATTCGACAAACACGGACGACTTGAATGCACCATCGTCGGCGCGCCGCAGGCGAACCTGGTTCGTTGGCGCAAACGCGTTGAAGTACGCCTCGATGTCGGACTGCGAGCTCGGCGTTTCAGCACCAAAATTCTTCGCGTACACCGTTCGCTCGAAGCGCAAACGCGACTCTTCCGGATCGGGCGCAACGAGCGGCGTCTTACGGCGCACGCGCTCGCCGTCCTCGCTGACCTCGAGCAGCGCCGGGCTTGCGCGCAGCGCCTCAACAACCGTCTCGTAGGGCTGGAACTCCCGCATGCGCTTGAACGAGTGGATCGTCTTGATGGGCACCCAGCCGTCATTCTTGCGGCTCTCCGTCCACAGAAACTTGTCGAAAGGCAAATTGTTGTCGCCGAAGTAAAACTCGACCTGCTTCAGAATCGCATCCTTGTCGCTCGAGGTCTGCTGAGCAGTGCTCTCCGTCTTCACGTCCTCCGTCTTAGGAGTCGGGCTGCCAGGCATTGTCGGGGTTGAGCTGGCGGTCGCTATGCGTCAAAAAAATATTTTGGATTTCCGCGCTGGAGCCAGGCGGTCACGAGGGAGTCCAGCTAACTGCCCAACGATCAAACCACACAGCATACCCGCCGTATCACAGAACCCGCGGCCCCCTATCAGGAAGTTGGGTGAGCCGCACCCTATCGGGCGAACTAGTGTTCGTACAGAGGCAGAACGACTTTTGAGGCAAGCGACACGACTGACGCTCTTTGGCAACCCATATGCGGGTTCTCAAGGTGCGAGTTCAGTGTGTGCTTACTGCGTCGTTCACAGAATAGAGTACAATGACGAGCGCATACGCTACACTGCTGAGTTATACGTTTGAAGGCAGTGATTCATACATGCTTCACATAATATTGAGTTTAAATGCCCTCTCGAGCGCTGTACTTAACGCGCAGGTAATCACTCACTTTGCACACCCTCGGGCACCTCCAGTTTTGATGCAGTAGGGTTAGGCCTCGGCTAGCCGTGCCGGGCGGGTGCCGGTGCTCCCGCGCAGCCCAGGCGCACTCTGGTGGTGGTATTTGTTCACATCAGTCCATGGCATGCTTCGAACGCTGTTAGACACCCTTGCATGCAGGTAGCCTGTCGATTCGTACTAGAGTCTTATGCTCCGTGGCTCTAGCGCGGCCCCACTTGCATGGGCCATGCATAATCCTCTTGCTATACCCTCGCCCACATGACCTCTGCGGAATGTCAGATCACATACTCACTCCATCGCGCTGCTAAAGTCCGCCCCGAGACCGATTAAGACATTGCGAAATGGAGGCTCCGCAGCCGACCTCCGCACCCGCATCGCCGGGTAGACACGTCATCTGGGGCCGCAGCGGCATGTCGCCGGGCTCGTCGTCGCGCGACGTGTCAAGGCCGCCGTCGCAAACGCCGTCGCGGCCCAGCTCGCCGCTGGGCAGCGCCGCGAGCAGCACAAACGGCGACGGTCTCGAGCGGCCGAGCTCGCGTCGCACGACAAGCAAGCTGCAGGCATTTCGCCGACGTCCGCGGTACACGCGCGCGAAGTCGAGTACGCACGCGGCGCCCGTCGCTGAGAGCGGCGTGCCCCTCACGGCGATTGCGCGTCTTGCGCGCCGCACAAACAACAACCTGCGCATGTGGCGCTTGCGCTACTCAAATGGTGATAGCCGCTTTCGCACCGAACTTGACCGCCTGCGCGAGCTGGAGCGCGGCGAGACGCTGTTTGCGCAGCAATTCACGGTGCTGCCGTCTATCCTTGTCGCCGCGTCAGCCATGCAGACGAGCGAGAAGGATGAGAAAAAGGTGCCTGTGCTGCTGCAGCAGCTCAGCATCCGCGTTACGGAGGAAACTGCGAAGCACTATCGCAACATGCTGCGCATCCATCTCGAGTATGGCGGCGGCTTCGCCCTCATCGAGTGGGAAATCGTGCGTGGATACCGTGATCTGCTTATTCTACGCGCACGCCTCAAGGCCGATCTCCACAAGCACGGCATCCGTGGTAGGAAGCATAAGCTGCCAAAGCTGCCGCGGCCGCGCACGTTCGGCCACCACAAGCGTCACCATGGCTTGTTTGTGAAGCCCCAGCAGAGTGCTGAGGAGATTTATGATGGCATCGACGAGGAGGAAATCGCACAGAGCTCGGAAAGCGAGGATGAGGCCGACCTAGCGGCCGCCGCAGAAGCGCAGCCGTCGTGTGCGCTCACAACCGATATCACGCGCGAGCCGCAGTCGTACGCCGAGGCCGTCGAAATCTGGCTCGAGAAGATTTTGCTCATCTACATGCTGCGCCCAGACAGTAACTCGCTCATGCAATTCTTCGAGCTCTCGCACCTAAGCATGAAGCTCGCGTCAGAGTACTCGTTCCATGGCAAAGAGGGATCGCTCGTTGTGCGCTCTCGCGCCAGCGAGCTCGGATGGCACGTCAACCACTTGCGCCCGCACGACCTCAAGGATATGGTTGAGCGTCATACGCGTAAGTGGGTGCTTGTACGCGACTCATATATCGCCATTGTCGACAATATCTACTCCACACGCCTGCGCGAGGTCTTCGAGGTGGACGCATACTTCGAAATCAAGCATATTGAGGATAAGAGGCCCGAGAACAAGACACTCGAGCCCAATAAGGCAGAGGGTGAGAAGTTCGAAGACGCCCCGGATCCGAGCGAGAAGGTTAGTCCCGGAACTCAGGACGCTGTGCGTCGAATGCAGGCTGCTACGTCAAACTCTGTCTCGGGAGCTCAAGACGGTGTTACACAAGCAGCCGGTGAGAGCGACGGCACTGACGCGCGCAACTATGCACAAGCGCTAGCCGACATCAGCGATGACCACAAGAAGAAATCGTCTGCGAAGTCCGTGTTTTTGCATCTGTCGAATAACGCGCGTGAGTTGAAGCTGGCTGCCAGTACGGAGCGCGAGCTGCGGCAGTGGCAGGTATCCATCATGCAAATGAAGAATCGGACGCCATGGTCGAAAAAGAAGCGTTTCGACTCGTTCGCTCCCGTTCGCAAGAATGTATTCGGGCAGTGGTTTGTGGATGGCCGTGACTATATGTGGGTTTTGAGCGAAGCCATGGAGAACGCGAGAGACACCATTTTCATTCTCGACTGGTGGCTGTCTCCGGAGCTTTATTTGCGTCGCCCGCCAGAGGGTAACCAGAAATGGCGTCTGGACAGGATCCTGAAGCGCAAAGCTCAGCAAGGAGTCAAGATCTTCGTCGTTGTTTACCGCAACGTCGGCCCCACCATTCCCATTGATTCGACGTGGACGAAGTACTCCTTGCTGGATCTGCACGAGAACGTGCACGTCATCAGGTCGCCGAACCAGCTGTCTAATAAGTCATCCCTGTTTTGGGCGCACCATGAGAAGCTCTGTGTCATTGACACTACCGTCGCTTTTAACGGAGGTGTGGACTTGTGCTTTGGCCGCTGGGATACTTGGCAGCACGTCTTGACAGACGATGCGCCGTCTGCTTTTCTGCCGAAGGACCCAACGGCAGAAGAGTGGGCGCAACGCACACAGCTCTTCCCCGGAAAAGACTACTCAAACGCGCGTGTGAAGGACTTCTTTGAACTCAACAAGCCGTACGATGATATGTACGACCGCAATAATGTGCCTCGCATGCCATGGCATGATATCCATCAAATGGTCGTGGGACAGCCGGCGCGTGACTTAGCGCGGCATTTTGTTCAGCGCTGGAACTACGTGGTGCGCAACAAGCTTCCATCGAGATGGACTCCATTGTTGCTGCCGCCAGCGGATTTCACCAAGGAAGACCTTGACCGTTTGCAGCTCACCGGCACATGCGAGTATCAAGTACTGCGTTCGTCAGGAGACTGGTCCTTGGGTCTACGCGAACATGAGCAAAGCATCCAAAACGCTTATCTCAAGCTCATCGAGGAGTCAGAGCATCTGGTGTACATTGAAAACCAGTTCTTTATTACTTCTACGGAAGTTGATGGAGTGCTCATTGAAAATCAGATTGGTAACGCGTTGGTGCAGCGCATTGTGCGCGCTCACGAGCAGAATGAGCCCTGGAAGGCGTTTATTCTAATCCCGCTGATGCCTGGGTTCGAAGCCGAAGTCGACACTGACAAGGCTAGCAGTGTGCGAGTCATTTGTCAGTGCCAGTTCAACTCCATCTCCCGCGGACCGAACTCAATATTCTATAGGCTCGAAAGCCTGGGTATTCGTCCTGACCGCTACATCCACTTCTTCTCTTTGCGGAAATGGGGCAAGTTCAGTAACACACCTGATGCACCAAACCAGGGCCGCATTGCTACGGAGCTGCTGTATATCCACGCGAAATGTATGATCGTCGATGACCGTATCGCAATCATTGGCAGTGCCAATATCAATGAACGCTCACAGCGAGGTTTGCGTGACTCCGAGTTGGCCGTTTGCGTACGCGACACTAAGGTTGTCGAGTCCCACATGGCGGGCAAGCCGTGGAAGGCAGGCAAGTTTGCGCACTCGCTGCGCATCCGCTTAATGCGTGAGCACCTCGGTGTCGATATCGACAAGATGGAGATCATCGAGAGACTGACTGACTCGTTGGAACAAAAGGCGCGGCAAGCTCGGCGTGCCCAGGAGAAGCAGTCTCGGCGCTCGAGCGTTCCGAGTGAACCTTCAGTGCCAGAGAACTCAGGGGAACCCGGGACTGAGGGAGATGAGCAGTTCCCCGCGTGGCTGTACCCAGATCTGCATACCTTCAATTGGTACGCTGGTACCAGTGTGAATCGTGGACTACGAGACCATAAGAAGCTGAGCCGCGACTCGCGCGTGCAGGGAAATGCTGAGCATAAGGCCGACGTTGAAGGCGAGGGCCTTGACAATGGGCAAGCCCGTGAACATCAAGCACAGAGCCAGGAGAGGCGCTACCGCGCGGAGCAGCCGGACATTGAGATGGAGAACGAGGCGCGCAGTATCATGAATGTGCTGTTGCGCGACCGTAGCATTACCTCACGCAAACAGTTCATGCGCGTGTTCTATGCCAAGTTCACGAAGCAAAACATCTTGCGGCCAGTGAAACGCGCAGCCGACTTACCGCTTCCCCACACTGATGAGGAGGGCCTGAGGGCAGTGAATAACGAGAATATTCCTATTGACCCTTGGTCATTCTCTGATCCCCTCAATGAGCAGTTTGTTAATGACAAGTGGCTTGCAGCGGCGGAGCGGAACACGCTCATCTACCGCTTGGTGTTCAGGTGCCAGCCCGACGACGAAGTCGAGACATGGAAGGACTACAAGACTTATTCTGCACATCTTGAGAGATTCTATGAGAAGCAGCGTGAAGACGGTGGGCCTGATGCGCTGCGTCAAAGCGGTCATCATGAGCCGGAGCGCGTGGACAAGCATGTTCTGGACGGCTCGATTCGTAAGACAAACCCCGAGTTCTTGAAATGGCCCGAAGGTCTCAAGCCTCCTATTCCCGCTGTGCAACTTCCTAGTATGCCGAACATGCCGAACGTTCAGCTTCCGAACATGCCGTGGCAGCCACAGAAGGGCGTTATACAGACCCCAGATGGTCCAGTGATAACTGACCCAGCTACTGCGAGTGAGCCGCTGCCGGCCGGCACGCCTGGTCCTCGTGATGCTATACCACCTGATGTGGCCCCACCCCGTGCGCCGGCAAGTGCTGCTGCTCCTAATGGCCCTGCCGCGCCTGCGCAAGTACCTGCCGCTGTTGGACAAGCGCGAACTTCAGAAGAGCCTGTTTCACAAGCACGAGTTGCACGCACGCAAGCGACAAGCAGTATTCCCGGCATCGCCGTCTACGACGTGAACGAGGAGACCCCGGCCGAAATGAATGGGCATGCACACAGGCACCATCATCACAAGGAGCACCCTCCTCTTGGATTACCAGATGAAGGAGCTCAGTTTGGCCTTCCTAATGGATCAGCAAGCCAAGCGAACGGAGCCGCCGCGCCTACTGAGCAGAGCGAGAGCTACTTTGACGCCGCGCCAGCCGGGCGTCTAACGCATGAAGAGGGTCACCACCATCATCACGCCCACGCTCTGGAGGAGCGTATTCACGACAAGATGAGGAACAAGCTGCACGAGCATAATCTCTCGAGCCGAAGTCCGTCGCCGCGAGCAGGCAGCGGGTCCCCTGGCGAGTTCAGGGAAGCCGATGGCTACTTTGACGCGTCGCCAGGCACTTCTGCCGATGGCCATCACCATCACCATCACGCGCGTGAGGTCGAAGAGCGCGTTCATGAGAAGATGAAGCATTCTACGCATGTGCAGAACATGGAGGCCATGATGTCGGACTTGAGGCTGTCGGGCCAAGGCCGCAGCTCTCCCGTCGGGGCGATCGATGCTGGCAAGGAGTTTACGGCAGGTGAGACCACGGACCCACCGCTAAACCCGACGCAGTCAGCGAACTCAACCCGCCGCCGCGCGCTCACAATGAGCGGTGCACAGAACACACCGAAGCCGGCTCGCAGGTGGGGCCACTTCGATCATGTACTTGACGCCCAGGTTGCCGAGGACATGCTGCAAGGAATTACGGGCCATCTGGTAACATTCCCTACGGAATGGCTGAACAGAGAGCTCGACTCCGGAAATTGGAACTTCCAACTGGACCGCATTGCGCCGCTGGAAATCTACGACTGAACTACTCAAAACTAATACAGAGCTAATCTCCCTTAATTCATTATTATAGACTTTAATTTCATATGCATTTCGCCTGCGCGAAGCCGTATCGTGGCGTAAGAAGCTGGCGAAAGTTCGAATGGTACCGGCTTTGATTCTGCCTTAATTAATACAATTTCTTCTTCCTACGGCCCAAGAAACGTGGTCAAGAGAGTGAGAGCTGCCGTAGTAGCGTGATTGAACTGCAGGTTTAGGAGGCCCACAACTTTAGTGGATTTTTCACTAAAAGACACAACACATAGGGCTTTCTGGACGCGTCGCTGTTCTCGCGTCTCCACGGCCAATGGACGCGCTCTGCTCTCCACAGAGCTCGAGTGTCGAGTGTGTCGAAGCAGTGAAGTCCCTACTCGGCGCAGGCGCTGACGGGCAACTGCTCGTAGACTTAGTTACGGCTGTTCTACGCCACCACCGCACAATCCTTCTGCGCAAGCTGAATGGAGAGGCACTGTACACAGTCATTGCGCGTCACTGCATACTCAGAAACAGCGTCGAAGCGGCGCAAGAGCTGGCCAGGGGGTTTCTGAGCTACCGTGAGCTGGCACGGCACGGCCGCGATCTGAAACGCACGTTCTTGACCGACGCGACGCCTGCCGCCATTGCCGCTGTATTCTGCTTTCCGCTGCTAGAGGCCGAAGTAGCGCAGATCTCTGCTGCTGCTACACGGGCTCAAATTGTGCCAGACTCCTGGTCTATTAAGGGGCTCGCCTATTCTCAGTGGATCGCTTTTTGCGCCGAAAACATAGAGAAAGGTTTAGTGAGGAACGAAGCATTCGTTCGCGAGGTGGAGAAAGCCCTCAAAGCCAACGGTTTCATGCCGGAATACTCGGGAGAGGCTGCTCTTGTGGAAGTTCCTGCTGATGATGCTTTAGCCTCCGACAACAATAGCGCGAGTGATATCTTGGCGCTGAAGAACCGCAAACCGCTGCCTGTGCTAGACCAAGCGCAATGGAGGGAGATCCTCTGCTCTGATAACTACGTGGTTCGTTCTGCTGGTACGGAACTTGTGAGCACGTATATTTCCAATAGCTCGCACCAGGACTTTACACTGCAGGTGCTTATGAGGCTGAAGCGTGAAATTCCTCTCGAAACTCGTCTGCGAGCGCTTTCAGCGGCTTGTATTGCTCTAAGCCATCGCTCGCAACAGCGGCCCTTGCGTAAAGGTGATGAGGGCCTTTCGCAGGCAACCCTGGGAACGCAGCGCGCTAGACTTCCGGCAACACAGCTGCAGACTGAGGACCAATCTTCGCAAGCTGAAGAAGGCGTTGGCTCATATCTCGAATTGTTCCAGGGCCAGAACGTACTCTACCTAGCACTCGTTGATGCCCTCAAGTTCGAAGACCCCTTTTCTTTGTTTGCAGCGCACCACATCCACCAAATCTCCATTGCATTAGGCCGATCTCCATGGCAGCTTTTCCAGCCTTACTGGCCCACGCTAGCTCCGAAGGTTGTGCGGCACTATAACTCGGCATGGGTAGAATGGTTTTGCAGAGCTGTGCTACACGTCTCTAAACAGGACTTCTTTCTGCGAACTGCGAGTATCATCGTCCCACACCTGTGTTTAGCTGGGGGGACACAGCTGCAGGTCTGTGCTGAAATTGCGGGCTTGAGAGGGCGGTCCCTGCGAAGGCTTTACATCGACAACGCTGCAGCTATTATCGCGATGCTGCTCATGTGCGGTGCAAATGACCTTGAAGTCGCCTGGGACTTTGCTGAAGCAAGGTTTATGGCCCTTGACCGTGGGTTCAAGAGCCTCAATTTCAATGAGATTGTTGCCTCTTGGCGCGTCGATACAATGTATGAAGTGCTCATGCTAACTACGGATGACAATGCCGAGCTTGGTACTGGCATTGTTCTACGAATACTGGAATGCGCGTGTGCCGTAACCCCAAGCAGTGGACATCGCGAAATGTTGCAGCAAACAGTCTTCAAGCTCGTCGTAAAGTTCAGCGAAACGATGCGAAATCTCATGGGCCGCCAGTCGCAATCCACAAAGCTCTCGGCTCTCACGGGCCTGCGAATTCTTGTACAGCGGATCTTTGACGAGGAATTGACCGCCTCGGTTTTACGCCAGCTCACTGCATTTCTACAGGCAGCACTGGAAACATCGGCTCTGGCGCAAGTGGCCCTCGATGCCTGGCTTGCTGTCGTTCAGCGCTTGGGCGACGCACAGCTTGAGGCTATCGTTGATCTCACGTACTCCATAATAAACCAGTGCGTCGACCACTGGGACAGCGATACTATCGACCGAGCTCGTGAAATCACGATTCACATACAGAAACGGAGGAATTCGAACCCTATCGTGTTTAACGGAATCCATCCCGAGCCTCCATTCGAAATGCCGGACCCGCAGCCTGGGGTCGCTGCGCACACATATTTTGAGATCCTTGAAAGCCTGGTGAAGCGAGATACGAATAACATGTATTTGGCACACCAAACTGCTCGCGATATCTGCGGATGCTGCCGCGAATACCAGAAGGATATCTTGGCATGGGCACATGGCGATGCAGCGGAGCGTGCCCTATTAGGCCGCACTGTGCGTACGTTGCTCTTGCTGTGCTCTCGAGGCGACGAAGACCTCACGACAATGAGCTCAGCTGCTCTTGGTCTACTTGGCGCTTTAGACCCACACCGTGTGGATATTGCTCCGCATGAGGCACCCCTCGTGATTGTTTCGAATTTCAATGATGCAAAAGAGTCTGTGGAATTCAGTCGTATTCTAATTCAGAATCACTTTCTACCAGCTTTTGAGGCTTCAGTGGACCCGGTGGTTCAAAAGTACTTCGCCTATGGAATTCAGGAGCTTTTGAAGTTTATGTCGGCTGTAGAGTACGGCCAGCTCGTGCGGCTTTTTGGAAGCTCTCTTGGCAGTACTTTATTGCCACTTTTGAAGACGAAGTATACGACAGAGCTGAAACACTGGAAACCTCCGAAGTACCCCATATACAACCCTCATATCGCCTACCCGGATTGGCTGACCTTGTTTTGCTCGGATATGATGGGCCGAGCACTGGAACCGGAAAACGCGACGCGGATTTTCAAGTGGAGCCGAAAAGTGTTTCATGGCGCCAATGTCGGTCCTAGTATGTGGGCTTTTTTGTTGCCTTATGCCGCGCTCGCCGCTGTTGTGGATGTGCGTGAGGGGAGTGACAATCGCGAGGTTTTCCTCTCTGAACTACTGCTCGTTCTTGGGCGCAGTGGACAGCACATGCACCCTTTTCATGAGCGCGTCTTTGCTGTTGTAGATTACTTCAACCAGTGGATGCGCTCTCGTCGTCAAGTAAATCAGAGTCTGCTTGGAATGGATGCCTTACTAGCGCGTATCCCGGCTAAACTCATGGCAATCAGAGCCCTCGAATCAGGTGCTTTCCCGCGCTCAGTGAGGTACTATGAGCAGCAGGTTAGAGAGGAACCGGACACTGTGCTGCCGGCTCTCGAAAGCCTGAGACATATGTACGCATCCCTGCAGGACATCGATGCATTGGAGGGTGCTAGCGCCCGGCTGCCGACCATGAATGTACAACAACAAGTTCTTGAATATCGTGCAACGTCGCAATGGGACGCAGCACTGGCTTGTTATAATGCACTACCATCGTCTAACGCTACGGTAGAGGCGGCCCTTGAGTGCTTGCAGCGCAGCGGTCGTGAGCGCGAGGTTCTTGCAGAGCTGAGCAATGCTGGCACGTCGAAGCTCGCGCCACTTGCGACGCGTTGTTCATGGGTGCTAGGCGACTGGGAATCTCTAGCGAAGTGGACACCCCGTATAGACAAAGATGCGTCTGCCATTTCGGACCAATTACCGCCCCTAGCCATCCAAGCAATGGGCAATGCTTTGCTCGCTCTGCGAGGCAGGGATTTCGACGCCTTCAACGCCGCGCTCGTGTCAGGAAGGCGGCTTGCGGGGCAGCGACTGGGCGACGTAATGAATACCCATCACCTGGCTTCGCTGAGCAAGATCCGTGAACTCTCAGTGTACCTACACGGTCTAGCCGATTTGGAGAGCCTTGGATCCCTCGTGCTCCCTGGGCCGCCCACAGACGAAGCAGTGCACGCTTCTACGGGTGCTACGGCCCAGGAACTCCTTGATGGACGACTGCAGGTGTTAAGTCCACTTAGTGAGGGTCCTGAGTTTGAGGCCAGAAGATTTTTACTTTCGTTGCGAGGTGTGGCCCTGAGTTGTTTGGAAAACGATCTTCCATGGGCTCGAGAACTGATCGTGCAATCACATCTATCTGTAAGCTCCTCGGCACGAAAGCACAACCAGCCTAATATCGCACTGATGGAAATAGCCGCCGCAAAGCAAATGCACTTTGAGGAAGCCAGCCGAGCAGCCAACGTGGAGCACGCGCGCTTGATGTGGTCTCAAGGAGAGGCTCGTGCTGCCATTCGCATGATTGGTGCTCAAATACCAAAGGATTATGCGAAAGCTCCGCGGGAACATCCAGGCGCGGTCGAGTTGGCTTTGGAGTGGACGACATGGCGAGATCAAGCCGCCCAAGCTGATTCAAAGAAACTTATTGAGAACTACTTGACAGTTGTGAAGGCTGCACCAGAGTGGAGCGAAGCTCAATACCGGCTTGCCAAACACTACGTGAAGCTCCATGATGAGGGCTCTGCAGAAGTTCGCGCAGAAGGTCTCATTGCACGATTCATAGTAGACCATTTCTCTCGTGCACTGCAGCTTGGTACACCACACGCAAGCGAAGCGTTGCCTAAGCTATTAACGACATGGCTGGATCTTGGAGTTTTCCCCTTTGATTTGACAACTCAGCAGGCATCCACTCGGCGCACGCAGCTGGGTATTGCTAACCGGACCATAGCAAAATGGGCTGCTCAGGTGCCAGCGCGTTTAATCTATGTGGCGATCCCTCAACTCTTGTCTCGACATAATCATCAAAGCAACGAGGTGCGACGCACTATTGAAAAGCTCGTTGTTGGCGTAGCGGTCCATTATCCGAGCCATACCCTGTGGGCCCTGCTAGAAAAGGACGAGCACGCGAAAAGCATGGTCCACGAAGTAGCCAAGCGTAGTGCGAGTCTGGCGCGTCAAGTTCACGCGGCGTCAAATATGGTTAGCAAACTTCGCAAGCTCTGCTTTTATCAAACCAAGGAACGGCGCATGAACATCAACGATTTTCACGCGGACTTTGCCAGCTGTTTGGCTGACCAAAAACTGGCCGTCCCAGTTCAAAGCAATATGGATACCTTGAGCAGTGTGTGGATACTGGAAATAGACGAAGAAGTCGTGGTTCAACAGAGCATGCAACGTCCAAAGCGGATAGGAGTGTGGGGAACAAATGGCATCAAGTACCTGCTGTTACTAAAAGGCAATGACGACGTGCGCAAGGATGCGCGGCTTATTGAGTTTACTGGTGCCGTGAATCAGCTTTTGAGCTCTGACCCAGCGGCAACTGCGCGCAGCCTACGAATTTTGACATATCGCGTTACGCCGTTGGGGGCTAATTCGGGTATTATCGAATGGGTTGATGGTGCGCTGCCTGCGCGAGGCATTTTGTATGGCCTAAGCCGGACCCCGCATCTAGGCATGCAGAGTCCGCTAGTCAAGCGGATGGCTACAACAAGTCTCAGAATGTCTGAGAGGCTTCATGCATTCGAGAACCTGCAACGTGAAGTGCCGCCGGTGCTTTGGGAGTGGTTCGTAGGTACTTTTCCCGATCCCGAAGCGTGGCTCGAAGCTCGCACGCGGTATGCACGCACTTTAGCGGTTATGTCGATGATCGGGTATGTTCTTGGGCTTGGTGATCGCCATCTCGAGAACATACTGCTAGTCCAGAACTCGGGAGCTGTGCTGCATGTCGATTTCGATTGTTTGTTTGACAAGGGTCGCAACCTTCAGGTCCCCGAAATTGTTCCTTTCCGTCTAACGCAACAATTTCGGGACGCGCTCGGGGTCGTGAACCAGTATGATGGCCCCTTCCGTAAGGTCAGTGAGTTGACTCTCAAGCTGGTCCGTGAGAACGAGGATTTGTTGATGGTTGTCCTGGAAGCATTTGTTTATGACCCTATCGTTTTCGATAAAGTCGCAAATCTATCGCCCAAGGAAGCGATGAAGCGTACTCGGGCAAAGATTCGAGGAATCCGCGAGCCTAATGGTGTGCCCCTGGGTGTAGGCGGGCTCGTGGATGAGCTGATACATACAGCAATCTCTAAAGAGAATCTTTGCCAAATGTTCAAGGGCTGGATGCCCTGGGTGTAATTACGTCTGGTTTAAGCCATCACTGGGCCTGAGTAGGAATGGTGTTGTGGTCAATGTTATATCAAGACTGTTGGTGGTTATTCTATGTACAAAACTAATGAAGCTTATGCCGACTTTGAGGCCTTCTTTTTTGTCTTGGACGAAGAGTCGCCCATGATGTAGTCGAGAACGTCGTTCAAGTTCCGTTCGCCGAGCCGGGGAACGCTGGATTTGCTCTTTTTCGACTTGCGAGATTTTGTCGCAGCTGAGCGGTGTTCTTGCTGCTCGCGAGCAACTTGAGCCGTGGCAGCAGCACGAGAATGCGCGCTGTGCACCGTGAGTTGCAGCAGCTGCTCGAGGTACTTCTTTGTCTCCTTTGTGTTAGGATCCTCGGCCCCGACTGTCGACTTGAACACGTCATGAGAAAGCTCCATACTGCGCACGGCGCCCTTAAGGTCCTGATTCACAAGCTGGCTCTGAGCGAAGTCGAACCAAAGAGTCCCCTTCACACCGGTAGGTGTCTTCTCAGCGGCCTTAATAGCCTTCTCGAACCACGCAAGGGAGGCCTTCTGTAGTTTAGGCTTGCCACTTTGCTGAAGCATGGCAGCCACGCTGCTGAGAGTAATCGAAAGGTCTGAATAGCCTGGCCAAGCGATCTTGTCAATCAAAGCGAACACACGCTCCAAGAGCTCCAGGGATGTAGCGATGTGGCCAGCCTCACGCTCAAAGTATGCAAGGTTGCCATACATTACCAGCAGCTCGTGGCAGTCAAGGCCCTCCACGCGCTCGGCCACGGTGATGGCACGCCTACCGAACTCAACGGCCTTTGCAATATCGGAGCCGTACTCCAAGAAGATAAGGGCAGCGTGGTTCAGGGCTCGCGCAGTCTCGGCATGAGCGGGTCCATAGACCTGGGTGTAAATCGACACGGCCTCAGCGACCAGCGTGAAGCCCTCCGCGAATGCCGCGTCAACGTCTTGAGGCGACTTTACGCTGTCGGGCGAAGACCTATCGGACTCAGGAGGTTCTTGGCCCTCAGGCTCGCTCTTCTCAGGCGTGTCTTCCTTTTCAGAACCTTCTTGCTTCGCAGACGTCTGGCTAGATTCAGCCTGTTGTTTTGCTAACGCAGCGGCCTCCAGCGAGCGGCGGCCAGCAGCAAGAGCCTCATCCGCTAGCAAGCTACGCGGGCATGCGAACTGCACAACAGGGTTGATGGCCAGCAGCTTGAAGTCCAGGTCCCACTGCAAGCCCATCTTGTAAGAAAGAAGGCGCAGAAGACTGAGACGTGGGAAATGTGTAGCCGCCCAGTCTGCTTTGAGCTGCGTGAAACCGAAGTGACCCTCAACGCGGTCCTTCACGGCTGCGACAATGTCAGCATCCTGGCGTTGGAAGCTTTGCACGAACTGTTCCACCACAGCTGTGGATTCAACAATAGAGACATCCTTGAGCTTGTCGTTTAGAATGCGCTTCAACGAACGAGCAATCGCCTCTTCAAGGGCAACCTGCGTCAGACTCTGAAGACCCGCTGCGGCGGCCAAGCGCGATACAAGGCCGAGCAGCCGCATGTTGATGCCAGAACGGTGCATGAGAGTCGTCAGGTGCAAGCCATCCACCGGATCGATACCAGCGCCCTGAGCGATCTTGTTGATCAAAGACGGGGCGATCTCCTCGCGCACATAGCGAGCCACATCCTTGGCGGCAGCTATATCCTTCTCGAACTCGGCGGCGTACGACTCAGGGATGTCGTCCTTAGACATCCAAACGTCAGGGTTCAAAGGCTGTGGTTTCTCATCGGCATCACGCTTCGCGATATAGTAGTGAGCGACAGCCTCGACGCGTAGAAGATTGAATCCCTCGGAAGTAGTGAGAAGATCTGGGACCTGCAGACGCGCCAGGTCAATAGCGTAAACGCGGCCATCAGTGCCACGCGTGCCATGCACGTCCGCACTGGTATGAAGCTCGACACCATCGCGCGTGACAGGGTGAGTCTTAAGATGCATACGCTGAGCCAGCTTTGACATGAGCTCGCCGACCTTCTCGTCGTGGTAAACCTCCTCCTTGTTCTCGGACCTTCCGTACACGATCATGGGCTCCTCGGTCTCGCGGAAGATACCCGGCACAGGCGCCTGAGCAATGAGCCGGCGGCCCATGTAGTCGACCACGGTTGTGAGGACCGGACAGAGCTCGGGCTCGTCCAGCGTCATGAGCTGCTCAACGCCGCGCAGATCCTTCTTTGCCGCCTGACGAGCGGCAACGTCGCCACCTTGCTCGGCGTAAGTGTCGGTGAAGTCAGTGCCATGAGTGAAGAAGATGCCATTGGACAGGTACACATGCGCGCCCTCTGGTTCTTCGTCCGGGTTCAACGGCTTGACGGCACCTTCGACAATGCGCGCCGCCGTTTCCATGGCTGCCGCAGCGAACTCAATAGTAGCCTGACAGAGCCGGCGCTCCCGGTTGATACGGTCGGCAATGGCCTCAGCCTGGATCTCGCGCGTTGCCTGGAAGTCCTCGTTGCGCTCGTGCGACGCGTCGTCATTGAGAAAGGTAGGGGTTTGGCCACTGAGGGAACCCGAACCCACGGCAGGCACCTTGTCAACAAGCCACGGCGCGACGCTGACGACCTGCGGCACGGCCACACAGGCCAGCGGATCGGCCTTTATGCGGTCAGCCGCCTTACGGGCAAGACCTAGGGTGGCCGGGCTGACTTGTTCGATGAGCTGCGTCAGCGTGGGCACGAACGCCGCGTGCTTGGCGGGCAACGCGAACACATCGTCGGTCAGCTGCGGTACCGACGTGAAGCCGCGCGTCGTGGCCACGAAGTGCCAAGTCTTTCCGTCGTTAGAACGGAACTTCAGGAACCCCAGAACGCCCTGCATTCTGAGTCGCGGGTCCCGGGCTACGGCCTGCCACTTCGAGAACTGGAGCTCCCGCGCAGCCGGCTTCGGCAGCGCCTCGTTCGGGTAGGCGGCCAGAATGTCAAGGTCGTGGTCTGCCGCCGCAGCGTCCGCGATACTCAAGAGCTCGTCCTCGCCCATTTTCTTCGTTTTCTTGCTACCAGGGCGGATCTCGGAGATGCGCACGGGAGCTGCGTTGAGATAGGTCGAGTCCGGCCCCGTGAGGCCGAAGGCGTCCCTGACGTGGTCAAGCTGCATCTCGACATCCTGGAAAGTCTGGGCAGTCAGAACCATGTCGACATCGATTTCCGTGGCCGATTCGCCGAAAACTTCACCCACGGTCGTCTCGCCGGCCAGGCGCGTACCCTTAGAGGCCAGATCGAACGCAGTTGCCGGCTGCAGCAGCGGGCTCAGGGCGAGCAGGTACTGCCGGATCGTGCCGAACACGTCCTCACTGTCCACGGTGAGTGTGTAGGCAGACGGTTTAAGGGGCGACTTAACCCGAGCAGTGACGTCAGGCATTGTTCAACGGGTTTAACCTCGGGCCAGAGATGGGATCTGGAGGTGAATTTTTCGGCTGCCAATCCCCGGCCTCAGTAGAGCGTCCCATGTGACTATATGGCTGCAGGGTAGAATCGACGAAGCGCAGCACACCAGCACATTGTTAGGCCCGCGCTGAATACGTAAATTCAAATAAGTTGCGGGCTAGTTTACAAGGTTAATACAGTCATTCGGAGGGTTCGCTGCGGCTGCTAGGGTCACTAGAACGGCGGCTAGAGCCAGAGCAAGAGCCACTCAAATCATTAGGCCTTAGCCATGCGGAACCGCAGCACGTCCGCGAGCTTAGTCGCTATCAGCCGACTTCTTACGGCGCTTCTTCTCGTCCTTCTTGCCCTCAGACTTGCGGTGCTTCTTTTTAGAGGGCGTAGCAGCAGGCTCTGCTTCAGCCGACTCCTCGCCAGCCGCCCCTTGGCTCGCGGCATCCTGACTAGCACCCTCCTGGCTTAGCGCCGCCTCGGCGTCGGCGCTCGCGGCCGTGTCCTTATACGCGGCCGTCTGCGCGTGCCACTTCTCGAGTGCGGCCTGATGCTCCTGCAGCAGCTCGTCACGCACCTTCGAATCCAGCTTCTCCCAGCGCTCCTTCACAGCATCGCGCAGCTCGGCGCGGTTCAGCTCGGGCAGACCCTGCGTCTTTCGCTCGTCCTGAATCTTCTTCTGCTCAGCATTGTGGAACTTGAGCTGCACGTTGAGCGGACGCTTTGGCAGGTTCGGGTCGCGCGGCGCACGCTTGCGCTTCTTCTTCTCGGGCTCTGCCTCCTCGGCACCCTCCTGCACGACTGGCGCGCTTTCGGCAGCGGCCTCAGGTCCTTCCTGCGCCGCGATCTGTTCGGCAACGGCCGGCACGGCCGGTTCAGCCACCTCAGGCTTCGCGCGCCGCTGCGGCGTGCCGTCGAGCGCGGCCCGTAGGTCCTCTACGTCGAGACCGAGGCCCTCCAGGTAGTCGATGAGCTCGAGAGTGGCCGACGACGCGTCGCCGGCGGCCTTCCATAGCGAAAACAATGCTGATACAGCCTGCGGGGTGGAGTTAGTATGCTGAACGTGCTGCAGATGGAGCAAAGAGGGTGCGTTAACGCGTACTTACGGCGTCCTTTTTCACCTTGAGCTCCGAAAGGTTAATACTCATGGTGAAGCACTAGTATGGGTTACGCGTTTCTGTGATCTAGGAATGTGGTGATGGTGATCGCAGCTGGTAAGGGTACCTTAGCTATATTACGTCATCATTGTGCCTAGCTGATTCCTGGCGCGTACCTGCAAAGGCTTGGTTTAGCATCACTCTCACTTAGTGGTTTTAAAAAGGCAAGGAACGCGGTAGTGAGCGTCCGGTGGGTAGACGCCGCCGCTGACAACCCGAGCGTATGCAGTGTAGTGCAGGTAAATAAGCAGATATTCTATTCAATGCAATAAACGGAAGGCGTTGCAGCAGATTTGACTTTGCCGCGGCCCTTAGAGGGCGCGAGAAGACGCTTCTGAGGATCGTCATTCAGATTCTATAATTCGCAGCCGTGCCCGCAGTATGCGCTGGCTAGCCAGCTCGATGAATTGCGCCAAACCGGCGTTCAAGCGATGGGCAGAGTGGCCGAAGAAGTGCACGCGCTGCGAGAAGCCACATCGAACAATAACTTTAAGGTCGCGAGACCCCCTCAAGCACTTCACATGAACTGGCAATTAGGCAGAAACATAGCCATGTAAACACCGAATTTTTATGATTAAATAACTAAGGTACGAGCCAATACCGTTTAGTGGCCCTGGCGCCTGAGCTCGGCAATGACAGTGTTCATGTTCTCGAACTTGCGCATAGCACGGCTGTGGGTTCCCAGCTTCTTCTTGGCCAGCTTCTTGGCACGCTTCTCTTGCGAGTTGCGGATGAGCTCAACAAGACGGCGCTCGTAGGGGGCCATACCAGTGACCTCCGACACGAGCGAGCGCACGAACTTGGTGCGGTTCGAGAGGGCGCCCTTGCGGTACGAGACCTTAGGCTTGACCTCCTTAGGGGTGACCTTGTGGCCCTTGTTCTGGCCGACAGCGATTCCGGACTTCGTAGCCATTGTTGTATGCTTTGCAAGTGGAGGGTGTTTGAAAGATACAGTGGATGGTCTTGAGACTGAAAATTTTAGGTGAGTCGGGTGGGACTGCATCACGTGCATGTCAATGTCCGGGTCGACGGGTCGCGGAGTCACGCGTAAGAAAGTCTCCGGCAAGGGTGTGTGTGTGTGTCTTAGTCACGTGCGCCGCGGCACGTTGGCCCTGCACAGAGTGAGCTGGACCGCCGCCCAGCTGGCGTACGCATCTAGGTGCACGTTGTGCGGCAGCACGGACGCACATGTGTTAAATAAGGGCAGTGGATAAATGAGATAGCCCTCGGCGTCGCCGATTCTAGAATTGACTGTATAGGGCCTGGTTTCGTTTTATAAGGCGCAGTGACTGGCGCGCACTTAAGAACAGCGCTTTATAGAGGGCCTAAAACCTCACGGCAGCCACTGCCCCTCATAAATGAGTTGATTTATTGATGTGTGTTAGCCGATTTTAGTTTATTTACAAATGCTTATTTACAGTGCATCGCTCGTGGCAAGCTTATAAGCCGCCGTGTCGACGCCGTGCGTAGCAAGAACGCTGAGCAGCTCGTCGCTGGGCATGTCGCGATACTTCAGTCGGTACTCCTTGAGGGTGCCCTCTTTGCCCTCGGTCTTCGTATACAGGTCCTTGATTAGACGCGCCTTGCCTACGGTCAGGCCATCAATTGGCTTGGCCTGCGTGCGCTCATGCTCAGCAATGCGCTGCAGAACATCGTAGCGCAGCCGCCAGCCGAACGGGCCGAGCTCCTTAATGCGCGCGCTCGAGTCTTTTGTCAGATAGTTGTCGAGGCCGCCTTCCTTCGTGATTGTGCGCAGCACGGATGTCACGAGGCGAATCTTGAGCGTGCGCTTCAGCGCCTCGCTCCACAGGCTCACCCGCTGCACGTTCGGGTGAAAGACGCGTCCACTCTTCTGCTTGAACGTCTCGCTCACCTTGTTGCCGAACTGCGGAATTTTGCCGCCGTAAAGTCCACGGTTGCTCTGTTTGTACAGGTCAGAGGGCCCGTAAGGATATAGAGGATACTTGGGCGGGCGCGCCGGCAGCAACGTGTCCGGGTCGCCCGGCGCGAACTGCAACGGCTGTTTATACCGGCGCCTCACGACGTGCGCGAACTCACGACACGCAGAAGCCGAGGACGAGAACATCCGCACGCCAGCGGCGGACGCCAAGGCAGGCACGCGCGAGGACTGAAGCCACGTCATGTACCGGATCCTTTGCGAGTCTGGTCCACGCAGATTGGCGATCGAAAATTACTTACCTGGATCCTACATACGGCTAGCGTGCCGTAGCATGCCTTGGGCCTGTCACTGCGCTATGGCACTACGCGGAGGTCCTTAGAGCAGCTTGAAGGAAGTCTAGGCTAGTTAATATACGACAACCTTGTAGTACCTACCATAACAAAAATGTGTAAACAAACGAAGCGCTTAAGCGGAAAACTCTAAATGCTTTGCAAACTGGCTTCGCTCTCTGTAAGTCTCAAAAACGGCCCACTTTATTAACGCGCAAGTGCCCAGAGCTGTTTAGTGGGCCAGAGCCACTACACAACGATCGCAACGCTCATGCACGGCTGCAACTCGACAATTCGACAGCGGCACTTCTCGCAGGCAGTGCCGCGGTGAGACTTACTGAGTACCTGATTAATGGGTCCCCGAGCAGGGGATCAAACCCCACAACCGTCCCAAGCCCCACTTCGGGCGGGTCGCCGATCGACGTGGGTAATCGCAGTGACGTTGGCGCAACGCTTCGCGCGCAGAACCTTACCCTGTGCGAGCAGCAGCGCAGTATATATAGTCGGGTGGGGCGGATGTCGGTTGCTTGGCACATTTAACTGTAAACAAGAATGGGACAATTGGTTGAGGGAGTCTGGCACAACGTCTGGTACGACACAAAGTCGACCGGCGGCCGGTTCAAGCGCACGACGACGGCGTTCCGTAACCGCATCGCCCCGGGCACGAAGTTTGCGCCCGAGAAGAGCCGCTACCACTTGTACGTGTCGCTGGCGTGCCCCTGGGCGCACCGCACGCTCGTGGTTGGCAAGCTGAAGGGCCTGCTCGGCCCTGAGAAGCTGAACAGCCTCACGCCGAACAGCACGGGTGCGGACGCGATCATTCCCGTGCACGTCGTGCACCCCGTCATGCTGGAGAACGGATGGACGCTGGCCACGGACTTCCCTGGTGCTACGGGCGACCCCGTGAACCACAAGAGCTTCATGTACCAGATCTACTTGGAGGCCGACCCGAAGTTCACGGGTCGTGTCACGGTGCCCGTGCTGTGGGACTCGAAGGAAAAGACAATCGTGAACAACGAGTCGCAGGAGATCTGCGAGATCTTCAATTCTGCCTTCGACGAGCTGCCGGGCGTGAAGAAGATCGATCTGCTGCCGAAGGACATTGTTGATGGCCCCGAGATGGCGCCGCTCGACGAGCGCATCTACAACACTGTCAACAACGGCGTGTACAAGTGCGGCTTTGCCACATCGCAGGAGGCGTACGACGAGAACATCGGCCCTCTCTTCGACTCGCTTGACTTTTTGGAGGAGCGCTTGTCGAAGTCGCGGTACCTGCACGGCGAGCGCCTTACCGTCAGCGACGTGAAGTTGTGGACGACGCTCATCCGCTTCGACCACGTCTACGCCACGCACTTCAAGACGGATCTGAAGCGTCTGTACTCGGACTACCCTGTGCTTAGTGCGTACCTGCGCGATCTCTACCAGACGGGCGAGACGGCCGACACGGTGAGCCTGCCGCACATCCGCAACCACTACTTCCGCTCGCACCCCACAATCAACCCGTACGGTATCATCTCCATTGGACCCAAGATCAACTGGGACGAGCCGCACCACCGTGAGAAGCTGGGCAAGCAGATCATTGTTGAGAAAAGCTAGGCTTTAGTTTGACGATATTCAGTTAAAACAGATCCAGAGTTTATCGCCCTTACATCATGTTGGTTAAAATTTCCTTGCCTACGTGAATATCATATAACCCTTTAAGTGCCCGAGCAGGGACTTGCTTGTATCAGCCGTGTGAATTAGTTACGCAAGATGATTTGATACCACAGTGGCAGTCACTATTCGCGCTCTTCATTGAGCACGCTCAGCATAGAACATTTTTCTTCACACATGTGTGTAGCATAATGAAATGCGCATTGACACTGAAGATCAACATTGAGGTACGCACGCTTCACGTTTACACCGATTGCAAATCTGGAAATTAACGACGCGCACAGGGTTAGGCTTCAACTGGACGCGCGTAAGTTGCACTAACCAACACGTTGATAACTTTCCCCGTATGGCGTAGTGGACTGCTCTTGTAGCTCAGTTGGTTAGAGCATAGGTCTCATAATCCTAGTGTCGTGAGTTCGACTCTCACCAAGAGCATGAACATCGCTTCCTTTTTTTGGCCCTTTTTTTTTGGCTGACGCCGGCAGGCCTCACTTTAGAGCAAGACCTCTGTTTATCTATTTGTTCGTTTTCAATCTTACCTGAAGCAGCGGCGTAACCTATGTGGACTTTGTTAGTTGAATAAATTATTTAGTGCGAGCCATCCAGAGCACACGCAAGCGACTCCTGCAAGCTGCCCATCTGCTCCTCATAGCGGCGCTTGGTCTCCTGCAGTTCCTTATTTTCCTTGAGAAGCCCTGCTGTAGACACGAGGTCCTGGCTGCCGCGCAAGAGAGCCAGCTCTTGCTCCATCTCGCTGGCCTCGTGCTTGACGTGCGCGAGCTCGCGCGTGAGCGAGTCGAGCTTCGCTGCTAGCTCGTTGTAGGTCTGCTTCTCCACGTCCTGCGCGGCAAGCCGGGCCAATAGCTCCTCGTTCTCGTGCTTCAAGTGCGCAAGGTCGAGACCCGACTCGACCATCTTGTTCGCGATCTGTACATGCTCGACGTTCAACGCCTCGAGCGACGACTCGAGTTGTTTGTTCTGCAACGACAGTCGCGCATTGGATGCACGTAGCGTCTCAATCTGCTCCATGCGCTCTTTCTCTAGCCGGTTGAGCTCCTGGTGCTCGATCTCGTACTTGGACAGGAGCTGCGGCGACAAGTCGACGTCGCTCGTCAAGCGCACAAGCTCGTTCTCGTTGCCCAGAAACGGGTCAAAAATGCGTTCCTTCAGAAACGGCAGCAGCTCGTCGATGCCGGTGTGGGCCAGAATGTCGTCGGCAGCGGCAGCCATGAGGGCCAGCGAGAAGCGCAACAGTGCTTCGAGGCCCTCAGCAATGACGATGTCGAAGATGCGCACGACGAGGCTCAGCGGGAACCGGTAGGCGAAAATTGTCAGGAACCACTGCGACGCGTACATGCTCGACAGCACGCCCTGGCGCCGCAGGTGCGTATGCACGGACTCGAGCGTGTCCTCAATGAGCCGGTCGAACTGGTAGAGCTTGATGTGCAGGCCCGGCATGTCGGCCATAAACATGGAGCGGAAGTCGTACGTCTTCATGAGTTGCACGAACACACAAAAGGCCTCGACCTCGTTCAGGTTGCAGAGCAGTGGCACGGCGACGAAGGCCATGCCCTGCGTGTAGCCGACCTCGGGGTCAAACAGCGAGTACGCGCGCAGGACGCGACCCAGCGCGTCGCGGTCGACCTGGCGCGCCATGGACGTGCGATCGACATCCTTCGCGATGGCGGCCAGGCACGGTGCGTCCTCAACGATGATAAGCGACTCGTAGAGCTGCTCCATGGCCGGTGACTTCGACGCGGAGATGACTTGCCAGAGCAGGCCGCGCAGCTCGTTCGGGAAGCCCGCCTGGATGGCCTGGCGCAAGCGTTCGGGCTGCTGCTGCGCCACGGCGTCATAGTCGCCGACGACGCCGGCCCAGAACTCCCAGTTCGCGGCGTCCATCGTCGGCTGGCGCGCGACAAACGTCTGCTGCAGCTCGAGAAGGCCAAGGTGGGACTCGGCCTGCGCCTGCGCAGTCCGCTTCTCCCGGTTCTTCTGCAGCCGCCGCAGCAGCAAGTTCGAGCCCGAGTCGAGCTGGTGCAGCGGCGGGAACCATGCGCGCTTGCCTGCGCCGCGCAGGTCCACGAGCCGCGGCGATGCCGCCGCCGATGCCGCCGCCGAGCTGCCGCTACTCACTGAAGAGGCAGTCGCGGCTGGCGGCGACGCCTCGCCCGCCGCCAGGCCGGCCGCTCGCTCGTCTTCGGGCTGCTGCG